>JANHGN010018882.1:32674-46921 GCA_024605025.1 Megaceryle maxima | reverse complement strand
ATATAAATGGAAGAGAGCCTTTTAATGGAAAGGTAAATATTTTCAAGAAAAAAAGTTTTCTTTTTTTTTTTTTTTTTCATCTGTGTGAAATCTAGTATAATAATTATTAGGTAGATATGTTCATATTTACAATAAATTACATATTTTTTTAGAAGCCACTGTGATATCCAACCCACTGAGAATTTTCTTTCTGGTAACTTAAGGTATTTTATCTAATTTTCTATTTAATTATATTAATATTTTGTCATTATACAGGTTAATTCTTTAAATATCTTTCTTAACTACATTAAAGGATATCCTTATGAAGTTTATTTATTTATCATTTATTATTAAAGTACTATATATATTGCTATATTTTAAGCCATAATATGTAAAACAGATGATTTGATAGTTCAGGAAACTGGGGAAACATTATGGACCTACTTGACCACTCATTTTCTCACTCAATTGCATTTCTTTTGGGATATAAAAGGCTCCTTTGATATATAAACTTCCTTTGGAAAATTGTCCTTATATTCATTCTATTTCAAGAAAAGGTATGTCTACTTCACATCTAGTAACAAATAAAATCTTTCACTGACATCTTTGAAAAGAGGCTAGTGTATCTGGTCCTGATTCTGCTACTGACACAAGAACAATAATGTAAATAGATCCTGCAAAAGCACAAAAACTGCCTGGGAAATCAGCTAATTGTTATAGTAAGCCCTCTCCATCCCTGCCATGCTCATGCACTTACAAATAACAAAACCATCTGGTATATTCTCAACTGAAAGTTTTTGGGAATATAGGACAGATAATCTTTCAACCCTAATTTCCTCTGTTTGTATTAGCAAAAATCAGAAAATCCATGCAGACATTTAGATATACTATGAGTATTCTGACAGGTTCAGAATCAACCCTCAATGTCTATATAAAATAATAAAAATGTAAAATAATTTCGATTGGAAGGCATGTCTGGAGGTCCCATGCTCCAATTTCTTGCTCAAAGCAAGGAGAAACTTCAGAAGTTGATTAGACAGCCTAGATTCCTGTCCAGTTAAACTTTGAATAATTTATTATATGTTGTGTGTGCCACCTCCTAATTATTTTGGTGACTCTCCTCTAGACTTGTGCCAGTATGGCAGTATCCTTCTGGTACTATGTGACCAAAAGCTGAACCCAATAAACCACATTGGATCTCACAGGTGCCAGAGGGCAATAAACTTTCCCTTGACCTGCTTGGGACCCTATTGTTGGTGCAATCTTTTATAGGATTAACATTCACTGCTGCTGTACTAAATTACTTTATTCCTCTGAATGATGATTTCTTCTGATGATTTCTTCAGTAAATGGACCGATAGATAAGGGTGAAAAATGTTCTGTGAAACAGGTGTTTCTGGAATGTATGTGTTGATAAATGCATATTGCCATTTTAAAGCTTACAATTTCTTTATGTTGATATCTTGTTCCTGATTCAGATAATCAAATTCAGTTGTACAATACAGTAACAGAGGTGTCCTATGTTATGAGATAAGCCCCAGTCCAGAGGCCTGTCTCCCTCTGCCAGAAGAACATGGGTCTCTCATAGGACTTATGATATGCTACAGTCCTGTGTAGATGGCCTGGATAATTAAAGATGAGTTCCTGTCCAATCAGTGACAAAAACACATTGTATTCAGTCAGATTTACCAATCTAAAATTGTAGTATTTAAAGCTAGTTGCCTAAGGAATTAAAAGAATTTAAATTCACAAAGAGTTTATTTCATTTATCAGAGACCTGTGTCAAGATAGATAAATTGTTCCTTCATTAATAGTACCGATATCATTATACTGCCAATAGGGAAGACTTTAGCAATGAGATACCTACTCCTAGATATCAATAAATCCCATCTTGAGTGACCTACATATGTCAGTAGCATTAGCTTAAGTTCTATCCATGGCTTTGAAAAATCTTCCTGAGAAATGACACTAAAAGATAAGATTCAGTTGGTGTTACGGGTATATTTATGATGATAATTTTTATTTGGATCTAAATAGGTGACCAAGATATATTTATGTATTGATTGATTAATTGATTCATTGTAGATAAATAACACACAGACACTCTGTGATAAGCTTTGGAGTTTTAATTATTATTATGTACAAACATTAAACTTTCTTAGCAATGCACTTGTAATTAAATACATAAATACTATCTCTTAGATTGCATGCATGTATGTGGTGTTTTTTTTAGTAAGAGATACAAGCTATTTTTTATTTAATTTTTGTTTTCATGTTTTGCTATTTTTACCCCTTTTTCTTACATATTTATATATATTTTAAAAGCATTGTTTATAACATGGATACATTGTTTTGACTAAGGGGGTTACTTAAAAATATTTTAAGCATTCAAAAATTTAATTTTAATAATGCAAGGAATAAAGGTGTACTTTTCAGTCTATTAGAAACACTGTGCCACAATTCAAGAGCTCCCTCTTCTGACCACCAAAACCCATTAGAATATTTTCTTTAAGAAAATCTGTGTCTATCCAGAAAGGTAATTTAACGATCCTGTGCCTCTGAATGTTTATATTGTTTTGTCACTATTCTTTCATGTCCAGATGAAACCTAAGATTCTATACAGTTTTGCTACTTAAAAAATCCCATACATGCATGATCCACAACCTTTTATTTAAACCATGCATTTTCTAATGGGAAAAAACTTTTCAGATGAGTAGTGGCTCACCACTCCATTATATGTAGTTAATCCTGACAACATTTTATATATTATTATATTATATTAATATATGGTGGAGGAGCAGCAATGCCATGTAGAGTGAAACAGACACAAGCTTCAGGCATCACAAGATTGCATCACAAGCCTAACTTTGTTGAATGTCAATAGTAGTTGAGATTTTAACTCTACCTACAAATTTGTTTCTCATTGATGTTAGAGGGAATTAAACACCTCAAAGGATGTGAACAATCATGAATGTTGCAGTATTGTTTTCCCCAGGCTAGGATCCAGAACCCCATATTAGAGCTTAGACTCCTGTTATAAAGCATATGGAGACACATCTGTTGTGCTTCAGAATGATATCCAGGACTAGCAGGACAGTTTTTGGGCATTACCAAGAGCCATCATTCTTGTTGAGATGCCTTCCACAGCTAGAAACTGGAGAAGGATGAATGACAGAAATTTTTCTTCAGATCCACTCATAAGTAATTTGCTCAGAGGTGCTCCACTTGAGATTGAGTGCACAGAAAAAGTTATTAACACAATTCAAAGAAAAGTAGAAGTTTCTTCTCCCCATAGCACCCAACAAGGCAAGAAATTATCTTAGGCTCTTGTTCCCACCTTTTAGTTATCTTTTTAATAGCTAAAATGCTTTTCTAGCATATATATAAGAGCATGGCTCCATTCCTTCATCAATCCTGATACAAGGGAAAGTGAAGAGCAATAATGTATACCCTATGTGACTTAAGCACTAAATCCAGGAAGAAGTTCCAGCCCCTGAAATCTGACTAGATGACTATTAATCATTTGACTCTTGGAGAGATTTCAAATTTCAAATTCTTCTCTCTTCAGCTGTTTAAACATTCTTTCCATGAAGGATCCAATTCTGGATGTCTGATGGGATATTTTCTCATCCTCAGTATACAGAATTGCTTTACACACATACCTACTTGGAAACAAATATTCCTGGTTATGGCAGCAATTTACAAACTGAGAAGTATGTTCCAATGTTAATGCTAAAGTGATGAATGTTTTATATAATCCAGATGAAAGATGATGTCACCACATCATTAATTATATGGGGAGGAAGGTACAGGATTATGAACGATCACCCTTGTGATACTTCAGTCATGGGTCTTCTTACTTTCCTTGCATATTAATTTTCAAGCATCTAAGTGGATTGATACTTAATGGTGAGAACTAGGAGTAGACAGACTCTGAGAATAAATTATTCATGGCATATATCATGGCATAATCATGGCAGTGTCTACATGATTGAAATGAAATAGGGGTCTACCTTTCCAGTTTTTATGGAGTACAGCCTTTAGGTATATGTAGTCTATTGATAAAGGAAGTCTACTACACTGAATCCATTCAGTCAAAATAAATACAGGAATATTTAATGTTTGAATGTGTAGCCATAAAATTGTGTCACATTCATCAGCCACAACATGACCAAAACATTTTCACATATGTCCACAAGCAGCTCTCTCATGACACTTACTGTTGATTTAAATAAAGGAATCCATCCTAGTGTGAAACAAAAGTTATATAAGGTCATGAAAAATAAGGTAAATCTTTAGGAATAAAAGAAGTAGTATGAAATAGAAGAATGTTCAGAGTGAAGCAAAGAAAGAAAACATAAAAATAGACGGTCAAGTGCTTGTTATCTGGAGACACTGTCAAGCTATAAAAAAAAATAATTGTGCAAGCATGAATGAAATGAAAAAATAGAACTAGGTGTATTTCCTCAAAGTCTGATTTAAAACAAATAATGTCATCCATTGGATCACCAGTATGAAAAGCTTGATCATGTTAATCTGGTGATCTCTCACCTAAACCTTTCTATCTAGATGTGAAAGTTAATCTGTTCTGAGCCTGAAGTAATAGAGCTTCAAAAGAATTATGTAGGAATGTTTTCATTAAGAGTAGATGGTCATTGACATTACATATTTTATGAAGAGAACTGTTGTGGACTAACAAAAGACAGTCACTTCATCTTGTTAGAGGAAAGGTTCTGCTTTACAGTGTTTTTAGCATTGGGAACCACTTCTATAAATCAGAGCCTCAAGAAAATTAATTTTATAAGGTATTTTGTGAAGATTTGGTGAGAAGTACTACTTTGCTTGAACTTCCAATGTCTCCTTTGGGGCACTGCATAAAATTATTTTGAAGCACTGTAATGAATAATAAAACTGTTCTTGGATTGAAAATGATCAGGGAACATTCATCACCTACTTCTGCCCAAAAATCATATACTAAATTGCAACATCAGCATAAAGTCTCATGGATGCCAGATGTTTTGGATTAGAATGTGCCATTCAGTCATTTAGAAGATGAATTATACAATGATATTTAAGTTTTGCCCACTCTTTTCCAACCTGAGCAATTCTGTGGTTCCGTGATTTTTACAGAAACTATTATCTATATACAAGATATTGTAATATATGCTGTTTAAGCCTGTTTCTTAGAGCTGTAACTAGAATTGTTCTGTATGTCATCGATAGCAAGAATGGACAAAACAGTGCTAGCTGTTGTATAGTAGATTGAAGCTATGTTGAAATCTCTGGATGTTTTACGGCTTAGTCCCCAGTCAGACATTAAATATCCCTAGCGTCTGTACAGAGACGATAATGGTCATGGGGATGACTTATGCATATGTCATACATCCATAATGGAAAACATTAGGTAGATAGTGGTCTTTGTGAATTCTCTCTCCTAGCAAATAATAATAAGTATACAACAAATGCATCCTTAAGTAATGTTCTCTTTCAGTTATTTATAGCCTTCAAGTCTTACATAAAATGCTTACACAAGTGAAAACTCTTGATAGATGCTTCAAATCTATTCTGGAAAAATATGTTCTTGCAGGAGACAAATATGTATGCTTATTGACACATTGTTAGGGAAGATTCCTGACAACAAGCAACTACTAACAAATGCAAAAGTAGAGAATAGTATGAAGATCTCTTCCTGAATTTCCTCCATTTCACTCTGATAACTGATGTTGCATGACAATTAGTGAACTGGTACTACAAGGAAGAACTCACTTGAGGTTTCCGTCTCCCCTTGTTTCAAATGTAGAAATTCTGCTAATATTCTGGCTCAAGGCAATGTGCTATGATGTCTCTCAAACCTCGTTGTTTCCTGTCACAGAGAAACACCAGCCTGTATCTGACAGAATCTGTCTCCTCAACAGCAAATATAGTAATTGATGCAACGTTGTCATATAAACAAGCCATCCTTCTGTTCAGTGCCAGACTTCCCCTTGTCTCATCCTAACTGAATTACCTAATAAACTACAACCAATGAGGAAACCCTTCCTGATCATAAAGTAACCTCTCATGCCATAGAAGTATTTCCTGAGCTTATGTCAAGCCTATTCATATGACTACAATAAAGAATTCTTTAAGAGCTTGGCAACAGAGTGGTCCCAGGGCTCTGTCTAAACACATATACTTGGGAACACTCCTAGTCCTTCTGGTATAGGTAGAGGAACTATGTACTGTAACTAGAAGCAGCCAAAACCAAGGTGGATGTGTGTCCCACATACCTGCCCTGCATATTGGCTTCTGCCAAAGAAACCCAATTACTAGAGCTGAACAGGAATTTCAGGGCTCTCTGGACAGACTTTTTTTATGTCTGCAACAGTCTACACATGTTAAGGAGTACAGCTAGCTGTTGGTATTGAAGATCATAATTTATATTGGACAAGCCAAATAATTAATACCAAAAGCATATATTTTGCTGTTAAAAAAAAAAAAAAAAAAAAATCTAAAAAAACAAGTGTGGAAGAGTAAAGACATTCAAAATAAGAAAAAAAAAACCAAACCCAAACTGTAGTTTTACCAGCAACTGATCAGGTGAATGTAGTTAGGGAATAAAAAGAATATTTAAATGTAACTATAATAGGAGGGTTTTTAAATTTTTGTATAATTGTTGGTGTCTAAATGCTACAAAAAGGCAGGAGATGTCACCCAAGCACAGAATCTTCCTATTGAGATACAAATACAAAATGGACAAAAAACATACTGCTATGCCAAATTCTTCACTAACTGCAGTATGAGGATTTGGCCTACAAATATATTGGTATGCATGTGTGTGTGTGTGATATCATTTTATTTTCATAGGACATAAACAATTAGCAATAATGTAACATATCAATTTGGTAAAATAAGAGACCATACTGTAGTAAGATTTCACTTCATAAAAGTGCTGTAATTTAGCTAGTATTAAAATTCCACCAGAATTATCTGGTGCATATTTTCAGAAGTCAATATTTATAATATAACTTGACACCTGTAAAATGGAGATCTAGAAATAAATATCTTCTTGCAGCTCTATTCAGAACTACTAATTCAGAGATGAAAGATAAAAAAAATTTGAAACAGTGCAAAAGCAGAAGAGCTAATGTGTGGTCAATTTATCTTTATGACATAAAACACAGAAATGACATTGTATTCAGGTTTTTCTTCCTAGCCATCTTAAGAAGACAACTTGCTGTAGTTTTATTACAGAGTGCTGTAAAAATGTTAACAACAATGTTGCATTTTCTTTCTCTTAGAAGCTTTGCTGTTGACCTTCTTCACATATGCTTGGCATTTTCAACCATCTGCCTTTGGCAGTAGTACTAACACATTGATGAGTCATAAAAATGTTCTAAAGCAGCCCACCTGCCAATCTGGTAGGTAAGAATATGTTGGCTTTCTCTGTTCACCATTTTTTCTACTCAGATTATTTTTGCAAAACAAATTCTTTTCCTTGGGAGCATTTGCTACTTCTTCTTCCCTTATTAACATTTATTTATTATCAAAACCATATATTACCATATATATTATATATGTTTTGAAGTTTCTTAGCCCTATTCATACAGGACAAAAAGCAGACTTAATATTTGGAAATGTCAGTTAAGACAGAGCTTATGGGATTTATATTTTTATACTGTGTGATAAAGTTAAAATCTTAGTTTATTAATAGTTTATTCTGGTTTGTAAATCTCATTAGCTCTTTTTCTTTAGACAGGAAAGAATAAAAATTAATTTTGCAATGGTAAACAAAGAATACAAAATCTCAAGACATAAGTGTATATTTTAAAATTACAAAAAGGGGTTACAACACTACATC
Organism: Megaceryle maxima; assembly: GCA_024605025.1. Lineage (NCBI taxonomy): Eukaryota > Metazoa > Chordata > Aves > Coraciiformes > Cerylidae > Megaceryle > Megaceryle maxima. The sequence continues at coordinate 39,102 of JANHGN010018882.1, read as the reverse complement.
AGGATCATGATTTATTCGGAAAAGTTGGGTTTAGGTGGATACTGGTTTATATTTTGCAACACAGAACAGGGTTGTTTTGTTAGTGTAAAGGGACTCTGTCATTACAATACAACAGCTTTTCACAAAATATATATTTATTTCTTGCATATATGTGAACATGTGCATTTTAATATATTTGAAAATTAGATCATACCATATAATCTTATGAATTAACACAAATCAATGGCATGGCTGTTTTTACCACTTAGTCTCACTCAGAGGTAAGAACTACTAACATTTGTTATTGTGTGAGGCTTCTATTTTACTTGCTTCAATAATATTACAGACTCATTTGAAACTATTGAACAAATTTAAAACTGGAATTTAAGGATTTATCTGAGGTATTATAATAGCAAGATATACTGTGACAACATATGACAGTTATTTTCAGTGAGGATGCTGTATAGCCTAGATTCTCTATTCATATCATCCTTCAAGCTGTATTCTGAAAACATAGTTGAACAATATTAATAAAGACAGATTCAGCACAAGTTGGCTGAAGAAAGAAAGGTCGATTCTTTCAAGAAAACAATCTTGCTTGAGTTGTTTGGGTTTTTTTTTTAAAAATCCATTTAAAACTTCCTTTTTTTTTCCTAAAAAAAAAAAAAAAGAAAATTAAAACAATAATTATAATCTGTACTTGTCAGAAGAAATTAAAAGCAATGTCTTTGCTCTATAAAAATTTACAGCACATCAATGTGATAAGGAAATGCAGTTTTAAAATGAGTTCTTGGATAAATTTTTTATTTATTAACAATAAATAACCCATCTACATCTTTATTGTGTATTCCCTGTATATACTGTGCAACCATTCATTTCAGTCTTCAGTGCTACCTGAATTTACCCCTTTTAGAGAAGTAAATGCAGGGTTCTTGGGACAAGGAACAGACCGACAGCTTTTTCAATAACTGTTCCTCAAGGTTTCAAACAAATGGCAAGAGAAGTTAAATAAATTTGAAGAACTGTCAGAAAGTGCCATATGATATGGAGAGTGATTGTCAGTTTTATTTTATAACTGCTTCTCCAATTGCAAAGCAAAAATTTTGTTTATACTAGGCAAAATGCATTTTGCATTACAAATATACTCCAACCACTCAGTTTCCCAAAAGAGTTATGGCCTATGTGACCTTAGAATGTTGACAGCTTCTAATTTTAAGGTGGTTTTTTTTCTGATGTGGTTGTCAGGATGTACTTATTTTGTGTTTTATTACTGTCCCAAACTCAAGCATCATTATAAATTACAAAATGAGCTGGTATTACGTCAAAATACTCCTAATGGCCTTCTGCATTTTATTACAAGTACTGATGTTCATTTCAACTCTGGACACATAAAAACACTCTAAAATATTACTTCCAATCCGTGTACTTGTCTGTCGTACCTAGGATGCAGTATGACATACAAACAAGGATACTGAACCTCATGTTTACACCTTTGTGTTCTGTCTAGTGCCTGACTTAAATCAATACTTGTTTGCTCATTAACTTAAGATGTTTTCTTCTTTACATAATTTCATAATTAATCAGCATGTGTAATTATAGAGAAATGCGTGATCGATTAGAACTATCACCTAAAATGGCTGAGGTGAAATTTGAGATTTTCTCTTGCTCTACTATATCATAGTTTGGCACCTATGAAAAGAGTGGAGCAATATACAAGTGTTTGAAAGAGATTCTGGAAGTCTTTTCCATGGTCCAGGTAATGTTGACTATAAATTCCCTGAACTTTACATAACTTTGGTCTAGCTGATAGCTGACTAAAATCCATTGCAAAAAAGACTCAAGATGGAATTAAAATGCTTCTTTTCCAAAACTTCTAGAAATGTAAAAAAAAAAAAAAAAATTCAAAACAAACTTTGTGCTCTCTGTGAAATATATATGTATACCTGTGTTACTGGATTTGGAGAGCTTCTAAATTTACATATCAATGAATAAAATATGTCTTCATCTTGATTTTGTGTGAGAATACAACTGCAGCACCGGAATGAATGTACCAGATCACAACCCCCTCCAACACCCTTTTAGAAAGAAAGAAAAGCTAGGCAGTCTAGGCACATATAGTTGGTGGCCTCATAAATTAATTGCCAACATCATAGGATCAGGACTTCTCTGTCCAATCTGGCATGGAAAGCAGACAAAAATAATGAAACCAGAGATCTGTTACACTGTGTGGAGATACCCATGTTAGTACTACCTAATTTCACATTAAACGTTTCACAGACATAGTTTTGTGAGTAGTCTTATGCAAAACTATCCATTAATTCAAAAGTTTATTAGCGTGATATTCATGTGTTGGATATTTCTCCTCATCCCCAATACCCTTTTTTAAAAGCAGAAAAGCTAAAAACAAAGATTCACACCTAGAGAAAAGGAAGATTGTGGATATTTGCATCTGACTTGTCTACCATAGAATTCCTTCATAACATCACCTGTAAAGTGTCTAAAAAAATACATAGACATCTACATTGTAGAAGTATAAAATAGGTTAGATGAGTGTCTAAAATAGGCACCCTGAATGACCTTGCCAGAAATAGTTGTAACGTACAAAAGCAAATCAACATATATTTACAAATATTATTTAAATTTTTAGTACACAAACAAAATATTTTGAAAAAATAAAAGCAGGCAAGAGAAGAGTAAGTGACAGAAGGTCTCCTGAATGTAGAGCCAGAGTGTAGGCTTTTATTTAAGGCAAAAAAAATGAAAGGTGCAGGTAGTAGTACAAAGTGATGGAATATTCCTTTAGAAAAGGAGAACAGAAATTGAAAGCGGAAGTATAAAGGGTAGGAAAGAAATGATGAAACAAAGACCTGAGGTGACAGAAGAAGGATAATAGGGTAGGCAAGCAGTAGTCGAACCATATCACACAAAGATAGAAGACAAGATAGGACAGAAAGGAATAAGTTAGATCTAAATAATAAAACAAACAAACAAACCAGCATTGCAGCAATAACAGAAAGGAAGATTTGACATGTTAAAAAAAAAAAAAAGAGGAAATAAAAGGAGTAAAAGAGAGCACACTGCTTAGTATAGGAAAAGAAAATTTATTAAGGAGCATCTTATTTAGAAGCTGCTCAGCTAGAAGGTAAAAACAGTTCAAATGTGCTATTTTAAAAAGATAAAAAATGACACCTCTTTCAACTATTATTGTGTTTCATAAAAACATTGTGTTCTTATTAATTATGATGAGTTTTTGGTTTAATGTACAGAGGAAATAGTACTGTCATACAGATATGAAACAGTTGTTTAAAACGAGTGTTGTTCATTTATTATTATACAGAGTAAAATGTCAGAGTAGAAAGAGAAAGAATAATGAAAAAACACTATACACTTTCAAGATTATATGGAAAATATTCTGAAGGCCAAAAAACCTGTAAAGCAAGTATCTGTTAATTTTGACTTGTAGAATAAAAGATTTTTTCTTTTTTTTAACTTTTTCTCCTGCTATGAGTTTTGCAACAGCACAAAAAATAAAGCACAAGAAATGTCATATGTATCCTTACCTCTGAAAGTTTCTTACGCTGCCTTTCTTACAGTGGTAGCAAAGTTTTACCTGACATCTCAAACATAATCAAAGTATCAGAAATGTCATTCCATACAGACAGTATATGCAGTTAGCATAGAATTATAAACATATCTGGTGTCATAAAAGGTTAAGCCTTCTATAGCAGAAAGATGAGATAAAATAGGATGAGGTTTAAATAAGAATGTGATCAATGTGTTCATTTATTGTCCCTCTTCATGTCTGATTATTTAATAAAATCTTTGACTTTTTTTTTCTGTTTCTGCTGTGATTTTTTTCATTGTTTCCTACTGATTTATGTCTAGAAATGAATACACACTGCCTTAATACCACAGAAAAACAATACTGTGTAATCCTATTTGGTTTTGTACCTGTGACCTGGTGCTGGATTTATTTTTAAAACATATCTAAAAAGTTTGAGCTACACAGACTGACCTCATGGATTTACCTTAATGACTTAGATCCATTTAAAATTAAACATTGAATGCTATAAATGTCACCTTTCACATCCTTGCCTTTTTTACTCCACCAATATTTATTTTTAAAAGAAACAATGCATGTATAAAGAATGAGATAAATGCTATTTTGTTGTTCATATAACGTAATGTCACAGTACTTTACCAGTTGTACTGACTATAGTATTAAAATGGAGGAACTTCCAGTCATGTTATATGCTTGATACAAAAACACTGAATGAAACAATAGTAAATAAAATGTATTTAAAGATAATCCAGCAGAATGATCAAATTTAAACTACCACAAAACATCTTACATTTTTTTTATGTCACATCCATTATTAACTATGCTAAGCACTGTAAAAACTTATGTGTCAGAGAATTCTAATTTTTGCTAAAGATTGCATCTATACTGAGAGGTATAGATCATAGGCTGAGATAAGCTGTGACCAAGCATCCAAAGTTTGGATAACTGAACTTGTTAGATGAACAGAATAAACTCAACATAATTCAGACAATGGGCAGAATGAGCACTCAGGAGCAAAAAGAGAAGTCTCTGTATGTCTCATCCCTTCAAAGAGAACTAGATGTTTTATAGCTAAGGAAACTGATCCACTCATCCTAATATTTATCAGAATTGTATCAAAACTTGTTTTTAATCTGAGTGGTTGACATACACAGTCATTTATTTTGCTTGTTTGTTTGTTTTGTTTAATAGAATAGAATAGAAGTTATTTATTTATTTATTTATTTTTATTTTGCTTTACAATACATACTTGGCCAGAACTGGGCAAGAAAACTTAAAGCATTTTGAAATACACTATTTTTTATGGATCACTGAATTAGAAATTAAATTAATTATAACAGCAAATAATGTTTATCAATTACAGAGCTGCAGGTAAGAACTTGTGCACTTAAACACCCCCCCCAAAAAATATGTAGAAGAATCATGGAGAATAAATCATGACTTTTTCAGTTTTTAGTATGAAACTAGGAAACCTGCAGCAAAACTGCAAAATTGTGTTGTAGTCAAATTTCCAAAGCAAGGTAATCCAGGTGTTACAACAGAATGAAACGTCACATTCCTTATGGGAGGCAGTGTTTTTATAGTAACATGTTAAATAGAATGTAGCATGTAATTGAGGTGAACCTGATGGAAGAAAAGCGCATAATAAGAAAAATTTTATGTAGACATATTATGAGTAAGTATTTTTGGAAAGGGAAAAACAGAAAAAGGGCAGTTGATCAAAAATTATACAGATTTTAAGAAAACATTTTTCAGTCTCATCTGAATTGTAACCATAATACCATAATAAAAACCATGTAACAATCAGAACAGCAAAGGTTTTATTTTTTTTTCTGCAAATTTACCTTGGAGCAAAAGATTCATCATGGTGAACACTATGGTGTTAATCTAACGATCACTCACACTAAATTTCTCACTTAACATTGATGTAATTTGCAATAAGTGGAAACATTCAAACACTTCAGAAAATGATATTCTGTGTACAGTATAACAGCAGTATATTAGAAGACTGAGGTTATTCTGTGCAACATTTATTTTTTTTTTAGACAAACAGAAGTATGAATGAATATAAATAAAAAATGGAAACTGAATGGAATAGATATCTGTTTGAGAAAAATAACACCAATGTATATGTTAGGAGACATATGTTAACGTATGTTAAGCCTGAAATTTCATCATGGAATACCTAAAACAATAGATTCAAACTGTGATATATTAAATTGAAATTATTTAAGAAGATATACTTTCTCATTTTCCTGAGAAGAAAAAGTATTTTTACTATTTCAGGATGTATGTCTAGAGTATTTGTGTAGAAGATCTGGCCAGAATAAATTAAAATCACTTGTTTTCAAGGATGACAAAATCCCTCAAAATTCAGAAGTTTAAAACAATCTGTCAAAATAAACAAGTAAATCACTAGTTATGAAATTACCACACTTCCGCCCAGAGACTGTACCATCACAATACACCTGCTATCCTCATACCCCTAAAACTAAATTTTCTCAACTTGCCTTCAAGTAGTAATTGTAATAATACATATCTCCCTTTTTGTCTAGCTTGTCATTGCCAGCTGTTGTTCTTTGACAAAAAAGAAAGATTTTATCAAGGGAAAGACAGCAGCAACAGTCTGCTGTAAAAGAAATCAGAAGTCAGGGAAGGTCATCTTTACTGCTACATTCATATCAAATTAAGTCACACACTCAAACCATGTACAGTGTCAGCACAAAGGAAGCAGTGTCACACAAGCATTCATCACAGTGGCTATAGGAGAACAGTCCCCACACTTGGAAAGAAGAGGTGCTGATAACTGTTCCTGTAAGGAGACAGATTTACTCACTACATCACTATTTAGGTTCCCATTTACATCACTCAGAATGCTGCTTTTTTT
>JANHGN010018882.1:13278-25984 GCA_024605025.1 Megaceryle maxima | reverse complement strand
GGGGGAGGGGGAGGGGGGGGGGGGGAGGGGGGGAGGGGAGAGAGGGGGGGAAGAGGGGGGGGGGGGGGGGGAGAAAAGGAGGGGGGAAGGGGAAAAGAGAGGAGGAGGGGGGGGAGGGGGGGAAGGTGTTGGCAGGGAGAAATTAACAATGATTCATTCGAGCTTCACAAATCTTTGGATTTGTGCCATGGAGCTGAAGTTATTGTGTCCAGACTTCCAAGGACAACTGTCGTATTAGTCTTTATATAATATGTCATAGCTTAGAATAAAGTACACACTAATTTGAACATTTTTACCAAGTATCAAGCTTCTTGAGCTACAGATGTTTCCATCAGACTGATTAGAACAAAAAGTTATACTAGTTCTGTAATGTTCTGCACTTGTTTTTGACTTGGAAGTTCACAGGTCTGTTTTTCTCATAGGAACTGGAAAAGGACATTATTATGAATCTTCCAGTGCATCATAAACAATCTTTTTATTAATACTAACCACTGATGTAAATACTAATAGTTGTTTATGCTCTGTGCACAGCTTCTAACAGATCTGCTTGTTTAGCTTATTCTCCTAACTTTCAGTTGTAAGAGAAAAAACTCAAGGCTGTTCTGCAAAGACTACAGGAGCTTGAAGTTGTAAAGCCTCTTTCCATCATGTTTGAAAAGTCATGGAGCTTTGGTGAAGTTCCCACTGCCAGGAAAACATAGCCCCCATTTTCAGAAAGGGAGATAAGGAAGACCTGGGGAACTACAGGCCAATCAGCCTCAGTGTCTGGCAAGATAATGGAGCAGATCCTCCTGAAGACTCTGCTAGCACACACAGAAAATAAGGACATGGTTGGTAGCAACAAATGGCTTCACCAAGGTCAATCCTGCATGACAAATTTGGTGGCCTTTTATGATGGGGTCACAGCACTGGCAGATAAGGGAAGATCAATTGACATCTTCCTGGACTGGTGCAAAGCATTTGACACTGTACCAAATGACATACTGGTCTCTAAATTGGAATGACATGGATTTGATGGATGGACCACTCACTGGATAAGAAATCATCTAGATGGCTGGTCTCAAAAAGTTGTGGTCAATATCTCAATGTCAAATGGAGACCTGTGACAAGTGGTGTCCCACAGGGATCAGTACTGGGACCAGTGTTGTTTAACATCTTTGTTGGTGACGTGGATGGTGGAATTGAGGTACCCTCATCAAGTTTGCTGATGGCACCAAGCTGTGTGGTACAGTTGATGCACTGGAGGGAAGGGATGCAGTCCAGAGGGACCTTGACAGACTGGAGAGCTGGGTCCATGCCAGCATCATAAAGTTCAACAAGGACAAGTGTAAGGTTCTGCAACTGATGTGGGGCAATCCCAAGCACAAATAGTAACAAGTAGATTTAGAGCAGCCCTGCAGAGAAGGACTTGGGGGTGCTGGTTGATGAAGCGCTTAACATGAGTCAGCAATGTGCACTGGCAGCCAAAAAAGGCAACTGTATCCTGGGTTGCATCAAAAGATGAATGTCCAACAGGTCAAGGGAAGTTATCTGTCCATCTACTCTGCTTTTGTGAGATCCCACCTGGAGTACTGAGTCCAGCTGTAGAGCCTCCAGCACAAGGACATACATTTATTGGAGATGGTCCAGAGAATATTCAGATTCAAATATAATCACATATTTTATGAAAAGCAAGATAACTCAGTAATGATATTCCCCATGAGCTCTATATTTACTGGATTGGACTAAACTCAGCATGAAGATATATTTGCAGTACAATACATAGATCTTCTTTCATCCAAATTGTACTCTAGGATTCACAACACTAATTTTTTTCAGTTATATTATTTTAAGACTATCATGAGTGTTATGCCAGAAGATAATGTTAGATACAATTATTTTAAAAAATCGTAGGGACAAGAAGTGTTCATTTAAAAATTATCTCTCTGGATGTTTTTTTATAAATCTATCATTTTATACTGATGACAGCAACAATGGGTAAGTGCAGAGAAACTACATAGACTGCTACAAAGTGTTTGACACTGTCCTGCATGAAAACCTGGTCTCTAAATTAGAGAGACATTAATTTGATGGATGGATCTCTCAGTGGATAAAGAATTGGCTGGATGATTGCACCCAAATAGTTGCAGTCAGTGGCTCGATATCCAAGTGGAGACCAGTGAGGAATGGAATTCCCCAAGGATCAGTACTGGGACCAGTGCTGTATAACATCTTTCTTGGTGATATGGACAGTGGGACCAAGTCCACCCTCAGAAAGTTTACAGATGACACCAAGCTGTGTGGTGCAGTTGATGTGCTGGAGGGAAGGGATGTTATCCTGAGAGACCTTGGCAGGTCATGTAAGATTATGAATTTATAGTACTTGTCTTGGTTTAAAAGTAATAGTTTTATTGAAATAAAACAGCAGCTGGTACATTCCATTTACAGAATAGCAGATTTTTTCCAAAACAGATGATTCAATACTAGTGCATATCTCATTTTGCTAATACTGAAATTATTAAACCTGGAACCAAAAACTACACTTGAAAAAAAATGTATTTGAAATTACTTAAAATTGTAAGTCTCCTGTTAAAAACGTCTCTTTAAGCTGCAGTTTGATTTAACAAGTTACACTGCTTCCATCAGCCAAATAGTTTGGGCATTGTTAAGAGCCATTCTTTGCCCAAGGTAATTGTTACTTGGCTAATGATCTATTTGGAAGCTATTGTAAGTTGAGCAGAAAGTAATTGGCACAACCAAGAAAATAATTTTCTTGCAAATCAGACATCTCAAATGGTAGCCTAGGGCCCTAGACCTGAAAACTCTCATTTATGTATGTGCCTAATTTACACATGAGTAATCCAGCTCCAATGGCAAGGCTGTCTGCTTGCATTTGTTTGTTTTGCTTTCTCTACTATTCATTATTTGTGTCTTATTTGTAATAAATACTGGTGATTTCCATGTCATTAGTTAATTTTAAACCTACATTTTAAAAAGAGAATACAAAAATACACACTATTTTCAGAAAGTGTATGCATGGTCCAGTCATGATCAGGCACAATACTGTGGGGAGGGCATGTATGAGCTCCCCACCCTCCAACCCTTGGTGGTTGTGGGTTGCAATATAGCCATAGAAGTTTCCTTCAATCAAAGGAAAATTTTGGAGCTTTTCTTTTGTTGTTGTTTTTGGATTTTTTTGGTGGTTTTTTTTGTTTGTTTGTTTGTCTGGGTTTTTTTTTTGAAAGCTTATAAAGAGATCATCCTGCAGTTTTGAAGATCAAGGGAAAATCTATAGTCTGTAGGCTGTGACTGTCACTCTGGTTACAGCAAAACAACACTGTTTTATTGTTTCCCAGAGGTAGTCAAAGCCTGCTTTACTTTAATCTCCTCTAGAAATTATTTCTGTAGCTTGACCTTCAGGCTGATTTATTATTTTATTTTTTAAATTCTTCCCATTGTTATTTTTACACTATAAAATCTTAATATATATACTTTATACACACATTAATATACTCACAGATACACAGGTATAAACACATTAAGCTATCAGATATCCAGTAATTAAATGTCTGTGTGAATATAAACATATTGATTGTAGCATTAATGAATATCAGGATATAAATACTGTTACCAATATTAGCAAAGATAAAGTGTAATGAATTTAATTTTGAAGATGAACACTGACTACACAGAAAAAAAAAAAAAAAAAAAAAGGAAAAAGGATTAAAGTATTTCCCCAAAATCAATAGGATTGTTTAAATTCTGTATGTATCTCTGTTTTAAGTGCCCATGAGTGGATACCTATAACAATCTACAAGGTACATATTTTAGGAATAAAAAAACTTTAAAGATGTTATTCCTGATATGTTCAGAAAACTTTAATCTTTCTTTAAATTGTTGGTTTTGCTAGAACTTATGTGAACAGAACTGGTTTTAATATTTTCCAATATTCTCTGTAACATACATTTTTCTGTGGAGAAAAAGACTGTTTTCTAAAGACATTAAACATAAAGAAAAACCACTTGTTTAAAAATTGGAAAACAAACACTTGCAGTTTTAAAAGAAATTAGTTATACTGAGAGTTTTAGTGGAAAAAAGAAATTAAAAAGGCCAAATAATTTCAGAGTTTTAAAAAATATAATAAGAAAATGAGATAAACAACATACCTTTAAGTGTGTAGTTTTGAAGAGCTATCTAGGTAGCTTTCTGATAGAACCAGTCATGGAATAAATAGTGTAAAGACTGGGGTTTTTTTGTTTAAGAAATATTTAAAGGAAGTATATATTTTTTTCTTATCCTGGACAAATTGCTGAGTGACCACCATAACAGGTGGAACCCAAAGTCATGGACTAAATGAGCTCAATGGACATTATGTGGGCATTAATGGACATTTTACAGGGTTGGTGTCTAGGCTAAGGGAATAGTATTTGTGTATATATCAAAGGAATGGAAGGTGGTTTTGTTTAAATTCTTCATAGTAGCTAGCACGGGGCTATGTTTTGGATTTGTGCTGGAAACAGTGTTGATAACACAGGGATGTTTTAGCTATTGCTGAGCAGTGCTTACACACAGTCAAGGCCTTTTCTGCTCCTCCCATCACCCCACCAGTGAGGATGCTGGGGTTGCACAGGAATCTGGGAGGGGACACAGCTGGGACAGCTGACTCCAACTGACCAAAGAGATATTCTGTACCATATGACTCTATGCTCAACAATAAAAGCTGGAGGGAAGAAGGAGCATACTCACTAGGACCACCTTGTAAAACCGACGCAAATAGAATACAAAAAAATGTTGTAGGTCAGAAACAGGATACTAATGTGTCCTCTCTGTCTACAGAGACAGTTTGGATCCAGTCATCCAGATGAGCTTTCATCTCCCCCTAGTGGAAGGAGCTCTGTGGAATCAAACACCTGATTTCCTCCATATACCACTATTTCTCCATAAAATTTTCTGAATGGATTAGGTTTCTATGCAGCAGAAATTAAGCCTCATTGGATCAATTACATTTTCTCACAGTACTACATGCTATTATCCTTTCCTCGGTAAAGCTTTACCAAATAGTGTGATTAAACAGTCTTTTTTTTTTTCTCTTTTTTTTTTTTTTTTTTACCCCAGTTAATTAGCAGCTTAAGTGACTGCGTGAAAAAGGAAATTCTCTTATCTACAGGCAATTTATTTGTATGATTTCAAACCACATTTTAAAGATTATTTTTAATTACTTCTCTTTCAGAATACTGGGCCAGCGTTACCAGTTTTTTATGTTAAGTTATTAAAAAGGGCTTAATCCTTAATTCCATATGACACACTTTCCTTTTTTCCCCTTCTCTCCAAAAGAAAAAAAATAAATAAATTGAGAAGTTATTTGAAATCCTTCTGCAAATCATTACACAGTCTGTGTAAGAGATTAAGATATAAAGTTTAACTTCCATAAACAAGGTGGCTGAGTCAGGTAGAGAAACCTCTAAATCTTTTTTCTGTAAATTTTAGAACCGTTTTGCATCATTCTTACATTGCCAAAGTGAAGAACAGCAAGTATTAGCGTGAGCAAGCTAGATACACTAGAGTGACAATACACTAAAAATGTAATCCAAAAATAAGTTCCTTTATGAAGCTATCTGTCTGAGAAGCTTTTTAATACCATAATTGGACAAGAAGGAATTTCTATCAAACTACTTTTCAAATATTCACTTGTATACTGGAACTAATAAGTACTCAGAAGTTTGACTTCTGGGTTATTTTTTTCTTTTGTTAAAAGTTAAATACCCATCTTAAGCAAGGATTGATTTTTGTTATATATTATCTCTAAATATAGGTTTTAAGCATGAATTTTATATATTGTCTGGAGTTAGGTGTATTATTTAAAAAGTTATTGAGGAGTTTGTCATAGCTTATGAGCCACATAGGAATTTTCAGGCAATATCATAAGAGAAGATATTTATCACAGTCTCTGTATATATATTTTGAAAGGTTGTAGAAATGTGATCTTTACACACAGCACAATGAACAGCTTTTTAAGACTGCTGTCCTGGATTCATCCTTCACACTATAGGTACCTAAATTATTAGCTTAATCACCTCGACTATGTATGGAGTCTATAGAAGATTAGCATGTTTCAGTTCAAGCATAGCCAGATCATCTTAACTGAGATTTTAGTAATTCTCTGGATATGTTTGCTTTCTCTTCTTGTATGAGAATCCTAAATTTGGGATGCTCAGCAAGGTACCTTAAGACAGGTGAGGCTAGTATAAGCAGTGACTGGCTAGATAAGGGGTCAATGAGGCTTTCTCTATGTTAGTTCAGAAGGAACCTTGAGGGTTTTCTTATTTATCTCTACATGGACAGGGATTAATTGCAATAATTATGTAGTTATACCTCATTAACTTTTCATGGCTAGGGCTTTAAATTTAGCATCTAATCCTTTTTTCCTGTTCTCAAAGTCACTACTGTACTGACAAGTGAAATCACAGAATCATAGAATGAACAGCTTGGGTTGGAAGGAAGGGACCTTAAAGATAATTTAGTTCCAACCCACCACTGTGGCAGGGACATCTCCCACTAGAACAGGTTGATCAAGGCCCCATGAGCCTGGAATTGAATACATCCAGTGATGGAACACCCATAACATCTATGGGCAACCCGTTGCAGTGTCTTATCACCCTCAAAGTGAAGAATTTTCTTCTTAATTCCAACCTAGATCTACCCTCTTCCAGTTTCAAACCATTACCTCTCATCCTATCATAACAGGCCTTTGTAAATAGTCCTTCCCCAGCCTTCCTGTAGGCCCTCTTCAGATACTAGAAGGCCACAATAAGGTGCCCCCAGAACCTTCTATTCTCCAGGCTGAACAACCCCAACTCAGATGACAGTTCATAGTCCATGATACATCAAAGACTAGGTTTTACTTTTTTAAAAAAGTGAATAAGAATAAAGAAATAATTGGATCTATCTTCAAAGTCACCCCTGCTTTGAGTGGCCTGAGCCAGAGGCCCCCAGTATTCCCCTCTGACATCTATGAAATCATTTATTCAATTTCTCATTTATTTATTTCTCTGTGTGCATAGGTTAATCTAGCTGCTGAACTGAATAAATACAGAACAAAAGATACATAGAGGATAAAGTTTTTTAATCCTGGAGGAGATGGCCTAAGGGGTGGGATATCTAAAGAGAGACAATTTCAGTCTTCAGGGCTCTAAAGTCTGGTTACATAAAATGGAGTGAGACTTTGCACAGTGATACACAGCAAAAGAACAAGGGGCAGCAGTGACAGGTTTAAAGCAAGTGAAATTCTGGCAGCTCATAACAGAAGAAAATTATTCAAGATGAGGGTAACAAAGCATTGAGAGTTACTCAAAGAGACTGGAGTCTCCATCCCTGGAGCTATTCTGGACTCAAGTGTATAGGCTGTGATCAATCTGACCTGAATTGAAGTTGTGATTGAAGGTGTGATTTTTCTACCACATGATTTTCCAACAACTCTGCAGTAGGTATTCTAAAGATTAAGACAATGTTTTCTTAACATATTGTTTCTTCCTTTAATACTTTGATTTTACTGTTGCATGTGGGGCTATGAGGCTGATTAAGGGATTGGAACACATGCCTTATGAGGAAAAGCCAAGAGACCTGGGGCTTTTTAGTCTGGAGAGGAGAAGACTGAGAGGGAATTTAATTAATGTCTATAAATACATGAAGTCTGGGCATCGAGAAGTCAGAGACAATCTCGTTTCACTTGTGTCCTTTGACAGGATGAGGGGCAATGGATTCAAGCTTGAATACAGGAAGTTCCACCTCAACATGAGGAAGAACTTCTTTACTGTAAGGGTTACAGAGCACTGGAGCAGACTCCCCAGAGAAGCTGTGGAGTCTGCTTATCTGAAGACCTGTCTGGATGCATTTCTGAGTGATCTGCCCTAGTTTTGGTCCTGCTCTGGAAGGGGGCCTGGACTCGATGATCTTCAGAGATCCCTTCCAACCCCTAACATTCTGTGATTCTGGCATGTGAAATTAATATAAAAGGAAGACATGTTTATTCTCTTATCAGAAATATCTCTTTTTGATCATTTATTTTGTACTGATGTAATTGTCATGGTCCAAGACCAAATAAAAGTGTGGAGAAAAAGTGGAATTCGACACCAAAACACTTTTATCACAGATGTATACAATTTTAGGCATTACTTGACTTCTCTGCTCAATGGGAGAGATGACACACTCTGGGAGGGAAGTTATATGGGTCAGCATAGTGACTCCCCACACAGCTTTCCAGTGCCATGGGAGAAACAAGGCAGTCCAGGAGGAGAGTTGGGGGCTTAGTACAGGGGTCCATATATGCCTGCTGCAGCATCATTGTTCACTCAGTGTTTCTCTGGTTCTCAGGTTGCTCCATAATTCTATACTTCACAAATTATCAGATTAGACAGAGATCATCGCCATGATGTCAGGTGTTCAAGCTGCATAGTTACATTCTAGCTTGGTGTTACTTCTGGACTTGCTGCCATTCTTGATGATAGGTTGTTTGGATAGTTTGGTGTCCTGGTTTGGATGAGAACAGAGCTGGCTCTATTCAGTGATTTTACTTTTCAGCTCATTTCTTCTAACTAACTGCACTTTCTGAAGTTAGCAGCCTGTTTTTCACAGTGTCTGCTGCTAGCAGTGATAACACCTTGTGTTTAGAGTTACTACCAAGGATTGGTATGCAGACCAAGGCCACTGCTGGATCTTATGTACCACGCTGGGGTGTGCAGGAAAGTGAAAGGCTGTTCCAACAGGGAGGAGCAGACAGGGCAGGTGACCCCAAACTGACCAACAAGGTATTCCATCCCATATACATCATATTTGGAATAAAGCAGAGAGTTTGGATGAGGTCCTCTTTCAGTTCCTTCCCCAGAGCATCCAAGGAGGACTCTGTCTGTTCTGCCTTCGATCCCAATCGGTGCGTTCCTGAATCTGGTACCAGAATCCAGCTCCTGAACACAGCTTCCATCTGCTGCAGGGCCCAGTCTGGGACTCCCCCGGTGCTTGCTCCACAGCATCAGTGGTGATGGTGATGTAATTACCATCAGGGGGTTGGTTTCAATACTGGTTTTGTATATATTTGTATATATTCTATTTTTATTATTATTCTTTTCATATTCATTAAAGCTGTTCCAGTTTCCTTTTCTAATGGCTAAGTCTCTCTCTCTTACTCCCTTTCTCTTCCCCTTTGGGGAGAGATGGGGGTTAACAGAGAGTGTCTGTTATTGGTGTAAAGGGCCACCCCAACCCTAAACCATGACATTTGGCTATCTTTTCTTTGAGTTCGCAAAAACTATTCAAGGCTCATTCTGTCATTTGAAACAAGAGGTTGCTGATATATTACCTACTTAAAAAGAAAAGTTGATTAAAGTTCACAAGATTATTCTAGCAGCTGTGCTAACCAGGCCTAACTCTTCCTAACTGCCACAGTAATTAATAAGCATTGCTAAAAGCGGCAGCTGTCCATGAGTCTTCTGTGAGTGTGTTATAAATTACCTGTCTCCATATAAAATGAAAATGTTTATTATTTCTTCAGGGATTTATTCTTTCAAGAGTTAATTGCCAGAGAACTGTGATGTCTCAGCTGAATACATTGCAATCTAATCTACTTCAATTATATTTATATTTATATATGGATGATACTATCTGTAGTTGTGTGAATTATTAGATAAATTATTTTAATTTGGTAAAAAAAATTTCTCTATTTACTTAAAAATCCATGAAGAAAATGGGGAGATATCCAAGGAACAATATATTTATTTTTCTTTGTTTTAAAAAATTGTGAAGTTAAACTGCTATCTATAGACTGTTAATTGCTCAGAAAGTTACACTGGACAGGAGGAGAGTCCTCTTGACATGTACTTGCCCTCTTGTGCTCTGACTCCCCTATGTGTCCTTTCCACCTGACTGTGGTGAACAGCTTCTGAGAAGTCTGTCTTGGGAGACCTAGATAGTAGGCTAATGAACTCCATGACAAACTGAACTGTGAGCAACCTTGTTAATTTGTGTAGGTTATTTTCCATCTCTTGCTGAGCTTACTGAGATCACTGTTTCAGACTCATTGTTGGCCTGTTTCTAAAAAAAGGTCTTGGGCACACCATAGGACAACTTAAGGGGAAAGTTTAGGCAAACCCTGACAGTGCACCAGAATTCTTCTTAAAAAATATAATGAAAAAAACCCCACATAGTAGCTATGTTTCTATTAGAAAACTATACACGAACAAGGAAAGTTCTCAGGCACTGGAACTCAATCAGCTATTCTGTTAAATTGCTGGAATGATCCCTGGCACAGTTTAGCCTGTACTAGGTGGTTTTGCCTCAGGAGACTCTAATTTGTCATTTGAGCATTACCATTGACCAGAGGCAATCCATACTAGCCATTTCCATGCTTTAGAAAGTAAGAAAACCCAACCATAGGAAAAAATGTATTTCTACTGCTTTGGGGGTTTTCTGAGTTTTGTCTTTTTTTGTCCGTTTACCTCATGACCCAAACATAATTAATTTATTAGTAAAGTTATAATCCATGAGGACCTGGCACATGTAAAAAAGGTAGCATGATGGTGCCATGTAACTATCAAATATACATTATAGAGTGCAAGGCTGTACCTATGAGATGAACATGCCCTGCACATCCTTCAGTTCTGCCATTATTTATATTTCACATTGGTCTCAGCTCTGTGTTGTGGGGAACAGTTAGCTCACCACTCCACTGCACATACAGATTTCCTTCCAGAATGAGGAAACAAAAATATGTATTCTAGCAGGTCCCTTCATGGAGATAATTGGAGCATATTTTATTTTCAAATAAAATGAGGCCAGTGAGTCCAATCTGCCTAGAGCAGGATGTACTGAAATGTAGATCCAGCCTCAGGGTATACCGGAGATTTTTGGGTGTTACCTTGTGAAAAATAATTGAAAAATTTTTATGAGCTCTATAAAAGCCTTAAAGCACATAGATTTCATCACTAAGATCTATAGATTAAAGAAAAATATTCAAATTAGTTGACAGAAAGGAAGATGTAGTAAAAACTAGAATGTATCAGTATAAATCATTGAGACCCAAGGAAAAGATAATGAATAGCATTCAACTTGTTCTGTTTGTTTGCTGATAAAGAGGGCAGAAACTCCAAGAACACTATGGCATTACCTCAGAATTCCTGGGTCAAGACTTTAACTAATTTAAAATAAGTTAGGTGATATTTACTTAATACCTGAAATAGTTATTTGAATCTGTTCCCAAACATGACACAATTACCACTTATTATTGGCTAAGATACAAGTGCTGAATAACAGAGATCTTGTAGGTCAGAAATGAAGTGTGGTAGCAAAGCTGTGTGTGGAAAATGTACTAATACATCCCACGTAATGGTTAACTCATGCCAATGTTGTTAATCTTGTTCTTCCAGAAAGATTTACATTTGCTTTCAGTTATTATGGTTTTAATTACATTCCAGTTTAATGGCTTTTTGGAGAGAAACCACAAATTTTTGCATAATTAAGAAAGTAGATAGTATATACACCTAGAACTTCATTATCCTAGTGTTAAAAGCTTGTTCAGGTTAGCTATTTTAAGAATGGGGTTTATTTTTCTTTGAGATCACAGTTTGTTTAAAATTTCTTTCAAGGCCTCCTTATAATTACTTTATTAAACAATCCCTGTACTTGAAAGTCAGTGATAATTTTAGCAAAGCTGAACAACATTACCTACCTTAGCATTGAAATATTGTGACTAATATAAATATAAATGTGCTTGAATTCCTTTTTGTATTAGGAAAACACTTATGTAACTATATTATCAATTATATGCACAATACAGTAATAAATGGTGAAAGAAATATATTTTAGAATGGCATTTATATGACCTCTTCAACACATCTAAGTATACTTTATTATCTAGTCACCCACATCTGCATCTGCATTTTCCTGAGCTTGGAGGCTAAGCAGAACAGAACTAATCCATTTTTATTATGCAAAGGAACAGAATTTCAGTACCTTGTTTATGAGAAGCGCACTTTCTGTTCTTGTGTAGTATATTTTGTATGAAATCTTTTCTACTGACATAAGAATAAATCAAAAATATTCATAGGTACATTAATTTCTCAATTATTCTCTGCATTTGTGTGGAGATTCACTCAAACCACTAAGTAGGGTTATACAATTTAAGCACTCAATGTTGGAGTTTTTTAAAAAAGATTTTGGTTTTCCATGCTTCAGTAGTTTTCTCATAGCATTAGTTTTCACATAAATCAATAGGAAAGAAGGGAATGTAAATATTATGTTGGTTTATTTTTACTGTAATGTTGCTTAAAATTATCACTGCCTAGAGTAGTAAATACTTGACAGTAGAGCTTCTTTACTGTCAACTGTGATTAGTGATTCAAAAAAACATCTATGCTCCAGAATTCTTTCACAGTTTTATCATGTGAATTAAATCAAACAGAACAGCAGTAGAAAATGTTCAACATTATTGTGTCACATAATGGGTCAGCAACTGGAATAGTGGTCAACTCAAATTCCAGTTAAAAATATAAATGCATCCTGTATTTGAATAAAAAGTAAAACATTCAAAATATAAAAAGAAATAAAAGAAATTAACAAATTTCAAAAGTTTATTGGAAAAAAAAAAGTACCCTGGAAATATAAACTAATTCTATTTTTAAAGTTAATTAAATTATGCATAATTTTTAATACAAGCATAATGAAGATTATAAGAGGGGCT
>JANHGN010018881.1:6906-20591 GCA_024605025.1 Megaceryle maxima | reverse complement strand
CTGGAGGGGTTTCCAAGCCCCCCGTGGAGCTGTGGTGCTGAGGGCCCTGGGTCAGTGGTGCCCTGGCACTGCTGGGGCAACGTTTGGACTCGATGATCCTAAAGGTCCTTTCCAACAGAAATGATTTGATGATCCTATGACTCTAAGATGATACAATCAGAGGAGGGGACATCCCCTTGCTATAGGTCACATCTGGTAATTACATGAAGCTTGGCTACCATCTAGGGAATCTTTGGGGTCCCCAGGACCAGCAGTGCTGCCTAAAACAACTGCTCCTGCTCACGCACCCCTCTCTTTACACAATTCTCTTGACAAGATCATGCCATCACACCAGGTACTCTGGCAAGCGTTGATATCTGCAAGGAGGAAAACTGCAGAGAAGAATCTTTAATTTAAAATAATTTAAATGCTCATTTAATTTAAAAGAATCTCTTTAATTCTAATTCTCTGGCTGGCAGCCTCACTGTCAACGATCGCAGAGGAAGTCATTTTCACAGAAGGAGGAAATTCATTGCTGTGTTAAGTCCAGAGGTAACAGAGCCAAAAGTTTTAGGTACTCTTCTGAATTGCACTATACATACATTTCCTTTTTGCAGGGCAAATCGTTTAACCTCTCTACCTGATTGCCCTCATCTCTCAAATGAGGAAGGCAGAACCGACCCAGTTCTTATTTCCAAGGTCGAACGGATTCAGAGCGTTTTGAAGTCATTAAATACAAGGCATTACAAAGGGACAATGCGTTATCCCTGCCACACTGCTCTGGAACACATAACAAGAGGTAAAATAGGAAATCAAGGGAAAGCTCAAATCCCTCCTGAAGTTTGTAAAGGTTAATGCTCTGCCTGCAGACTCCGATGTGAGAACTGTCCTGAACATGCTACGCATATTGAGGCTGAAGAAGCCACCGAGCTGGCAAAAGAAGCAGTTGCCGGTGTCTTTGCTTGCAGAAGTTTTAACACCGTGGTAACAGCTTTTGCCTCAGAGATAAACAGACACAAAAACCCCAGGATACATGTAGGTTGGGTTCCTTTTGTGAAGGCTACGTCAGGTGAGGATCTGTCTCCAGTCCTTGTTCTACTTACTTTTCCTTCTCCCTGTTACAACTGACACTCTTCGGCCACAAAGTTATTAATGCTTCGAGAGGGAAGGGTGGTGATGAAAAAGCCATCTCAAGGCACAGAGGATGTAATTCAGCCTTTGGGTATCAGAGCAGAGTTCACATCAATCTCCTTACAGGGTGGGTTGGCCATTCCATCACGCAGGCACCGGAGGGGGTGATGAGAAAAGGGGCACCTAACGCTCTCCTTCGGGTTCAGACACATCTGCCTCTGTTTATCTTAGAATGAGGCATTACTGTTGCTGCTAGAAGTTAATGTAGGGACGTGTGAGCGCTACTGAGATCAGGGTCGGAACATTGCCTTGTGTGCATGAAACACACCCTGGTGGGAATTTGTCACCAGAGGAAGCCGAGAGAAGCAACCCCTAGAGCCAGATTTGTAACTTGAGAATGGAATGAAATCTTGTGTGTTCAATAAAGACCCTGAAATTCAGGATCAGAGGCCACACGGATATTTACTGTGAGCCCTGAAAAGAAATGTCATGCGCAGAGCCTTGGTGAAGTGTTCTGGAAGCATTTCACAGGGGGAAAAAGCCAATCCTAAGATATGGAGTAGCCATCAGTCGGGAATTTGATGTTATTGCACGTAGCAACTACAGTTCTGACCCACGGGTCAGACTGGTGGCTGAAAGTCCAACACATACCATCAGCAAGGAGAGGAAGGCCAACCAGAGGAAAGTTGACAGGACTTTTTTTTGTTGTTGACTCTTTAAATACACCTAATAGTCAACCCTGACCACCCTGGTACCACACCTTGCATCTGGCACGAACCATCCTGGTTGTTAAGCAGGGATGGATTCAGGATAAAGAGATTTTGACTTATTTTTGTAAGCTGACTGAAACCAAGCAGCCTGAGAAAGAGACTCATGACAAGCCTGGCTGTGTGAGGATGAGAGGAAAATTTGGGGCGTATGATTGAATGCAGCGGGATGCTGGAAACCTCTCCTCAGGGCTCCGAGTTGGCCGAGCTCTGCTCGGCATGGGGTCTGAGTGGAGAAGCAAAAGGACCAAACCTCCTTCTCCTCTGAATGCCCCAGAGACAACCTACAGCCTGAGCACAACTTCCACCTCTGGTTTCTGTACAGCTGAACTGCTGTTTTTAGGTGTGCTTAGTTCAGTGGTGTTTACATTTTTAACACTCTCATTGCTGTCCTGCCAGAAGTGGGATTTCTAGTGGGTAAAGGGTACATTGATCCTCAGGAAAACAACTGTCCAGAACACAGAAAAGAAAATTAAATGCAGCATTGATGCTGCTGCTGATTTTCTCCTGGAGAAATTGTCCCTATTCACTCTGCGAGCGTGCCGGTGAGTTTTGCACAAATGTCCCAGATCCGAGACTGGGATTTCATCCTCTCCTGAGGTGCTCCCTCCTCTCCCACTTCCCCTCTCCCATTCTCCTTTATCAGACCATGTCTTGGGTTATAAATCATGTTTTATAGGAGTCTCTTTTTTCCTTAGGGGAGAGGAAGACAGGACAATTATGACTGTCTATCCAAGACTAAAAGCTTTTCCTGTGTATCCCTGTATTTAGCTCACAGGAGGCTGCTTTGTTTAGGCTTTGGTGCTTTTTTTTTTTTTTTTCCAGGATGTTCTGTCTGCCACCAGGGAATCTTGGAGACTGTGGATCACGCAGTTTGGGTGCTCTGAAAGTTGAGCTGGAGTCACTTGGTTCAAAACAGGGGAGCTGTTTTATCTGTTGCTGAAAGGATGCAGCAGATATCTATATTTATATTTACAACAGTGATCCCCACCCTGTTCCCATCAGGAAACACAGAACGCAGGGCAGTTGACCAAACAGGACCTGCCAAAAAACAACCACAGGGATAAGTAACCTCAAAATATGTTTTTTCATGGGAATTTTGCACAGGGCTGAGGTTCATGGTCTGGCATTACCTCTCCATTCCAAGTTCTGGCTGGCCTATTTGAGACAGAGCAGGGCCACGTTCGGAGCACGATGGACAACAGCTTAAGGTGCTGGTAGGAGGGTACTTGCAGCATGGCATAGACCCCATGTCAGGCTGTAGCTAATTAGAGGAGTTCCCTGGACTATTTGAACTTACCTTCAAAATCGCTCTGATGGACAACACTTTGAGGCTTTTTCATCCCAAATGATTAATAAATTGTTGACACAAAGTGAGCCAAGAATTTCAGACGACATTCCTGGAGCTAGGCATCCTATCAGCATCTGGAGATTTGGCTTCTTCCAGTCAGCGTCAAAGTCTAATATTTATCTAAAGCTTTGCTTTATAGTGCTCCTTATTGTATTTAGAATATTTTCTTTCAGTCTCGGGGATGCTGCCAACTCAACTCAGCCAAACATGACTCCTGCAACCTAAAATTACTGCCTCATCACATTCAGCCTATTCTGGGGGGGGACCAAATTAGGAACATATTGACGGATTTGCAGCACTGGGTTAACAGTTGGACTTGATGATCTCAAAGGTCTCTTCCAGCCAGAACAATTGTATGATTTATGCATTGCAGAGTAGCCAGCTATCAGCTGAGGTTGATAAGCTGCTCCGTCCAGCAAGCACTAATACGATGCTGAAGCCAAAATTAAGACACAGCTCTACCAAGGGAACAGAAGTAGCTTCATTACACCCAGGGAAGCTGAAGCCTGAGGCTGAGGGACGCCCACCCATGGCTGTGGGCTGGAGAGCTTGTCCTGTTCACACCCTACCCATGGGAAAATGGAAGGAGGTTCAGTGAGCAATACAAGTCCTGCAGCTCTGTGAAGGAGCTGGGTTATTACTGCTCTGCTCACACCACCCAAATAGCCTTAGTGCATCTAAGTCATCGTTCATTCCAGGAACTGATCTACTAATCAATAAGCAATAGCCAGCAACTGGGATGGTGATCATTTGGTGGCTGCCGGGGAACTGACCAGAAGACATCAGCTGAGAGGACAATGCTGGATGGCCAGCAGAAAACAGATCTCAGTGTGTGGTCAAACAGGTGGGTGAGATGCGAGTGATCTCCCAGAACAGCTCATTCCTGACAGCTGTCAATCAAACCACAAGACCCAGCAACTAAGCTTGATGATTACTTGGATAATTAATTACAGGCAGGGTCCGTGTCTACACACAAACAGAAAAAAAAAAAAAAAAAAAAAAAATAAATACTATAGAAATAGAATAGAAATGCAATACAGAAATATATAAAAGTACTACATAAAGTACCACCCTATGGTCTCGAAAGATGTGCTGTGGTTTTGCAGGACCACTCCTGTGGCTGGTATGGTACTAACAGGTCTCTGTCCACCTTTAGTAATACAGACACTGCAGAGAGGGCAAACTTGGAAGCAGTCTCTCTTGCAACTAGGAGACCGAGTATTGTGTACAGCAGACTGAAATCTCATTGTAAGGAAAGCCAGAAAGTCTGTGGCTGCTATCACAGTCTGAAGAATTGTTTATTCCTTCTCCTTCCACATCAGTGATAAAGTTATAGTATGTTGAAGGAAAAGGAACTCCAACCCCCAGATCTCCTTACTTGTCTTCTGGTTCTACACTTGGTAGCCCCTCTCAGACAGACCTTCAGACACACACACAGACTAGAATCTACCTCGAAAAAAACCCCAAAGCCTGGCATCAGCATCTGGCACATCCCCTGAATTCCAAGCGCTTTGACGTTCAGGGAAACGCTCTGTAGTTGCCAGAGTCACTAACCCCAGACCTTCAGCTCTCACACACCAGTGTGAGCTGCCCAGACAAACCCGGGACACCCACAGTGTCATGACACAAAAGCATCCGACCCTGTCCTTTCCCTCACACTGGTGTGAAGCTTCACAGCAGCTTCAGCCATGCCAGGCATTTTTTCCAGCTCTTTCTAAAGCTGCAGGTAGGGAGCGTGATGTGAAAGCTCCAGTTGCAGCCACTTGCCATCACTATGCAAAGGAAAGAATTATCTTTATGCTGGGCTAATCTGTGGGACTCATTAGCACAAAATGCCAACCAAGTCAAGTGCTTAGCAAGTGCTGGGTGCAGAAGGGGAGGACCCACGGCTGCAGAGAACTACAGCAAGGCCTGCAGAGATAAGGGGGTGTTATGTTGTGAGGTGTTCACCATTGGCTCAGGAAGCAAACTGGCTCAGAGAGCAAAGCCTGTTACAGGCAGATGGCTCCACAGTTTCTCCTTAATGGAGTTGTCCTTTTCCTCCAAAGTAATGCTCCAATATACCGACAGAGCGCTGGGTTTGATATTGATCCCAGTCATTACAGAAATTCCTTTGTTTCCAACAAGAATAGCTGTGTATGTCATTTGGAGAATATCTTTTTTATTTATTTCCCATCTCCTCGTCCCCATGCTCCATTTTTATAGATCTATTGGCATAGAAGTTGGATGTTTCAGCAAATGAGGTTAACCTCTGACCATAAATTACTGCTCCCTCAGGAGGAAGTGGTAATAAAAAAGGAAACTGCCACAACTCCAGCGGAGGACAGCAAAGGCAGACAGACCAAGGGTTCTACAAATTACAAAACCACCAGCCCCTGAAACCCATACCAGGACTAGCCATGCAAATAATAAAGTGTGACATAAACACACACAACACCAGACTCACTTTGGCCAGAACAATCATCCATAGGCCAAGAAAAATAAGCAGCTTTCCCATTTTCCCTGGAGTTTCCCATATAATGGCTCTCAAGGCCTCTGTCGCATCAGAGACAACACGTGGCAATGGACCACAGGCAGCTGAAAAGAGAAGGGGTCAAATCATCCCTAGCATTGCTTTTAACTATTGTATCATGCTAGAAGAGAGGGCGAGATAACGCTGGGTAACAGTGGTGTGTCCAGGAGAAAGCTTGGCAAACGCATAGTCAAGCGCACCGTCAGATGGCCCCCGTGATTTCCACACCAGGAATGGGGGCTCACCCCAGGCTGTGGCTGGGATTTACCTGTGTGAACTTACATCCTCATCTTGAGCCTTTTTAAAGGATGAGAAAGAGATAAACATCTTCTTTATGGTTAAAGGCACCTCGGGTCGTGCTTCTGAGAGTGGAGGGGCCCTAAAATCACAGCCACTTGGGGAAGGTTGCACAGGTTGGTTGTAAGGAGAGAAGGGAGAAGAAGAAGGAGATTGTGCAGGGCTGTGGCTCAGGGAGAGGGTGTTTCTGGATGAGGGGTCTACAGTCTTCCTTGGGGTGTCATGCACAGGTGAATTCCTAAAGCATTCTGGTGAGAACCCAGCACAAAGTGTGAGGGTGGGTGGAAACAAAACCTGAACTAAGAATAGAAATAGCAGACACTTGGGAGATTTGTCTCAGAAATGCTCCTTTACCAAGCTCCCAAGCAGCCTGAAGAGTGTTTTCTGCTTTGCCTCTCTTTTTTTCTTGGCTGATGGAAAACTCTCTACAGTTCTCCTAGATTCTTTTATGGATCTATGGGGACCAAAACCTCCCCCACTTCACCTGACTCCCACCTCTGCAGACTTGACCTGTTCCATCACTCCTCGGGGCTTGTTATTCCACAGGTTCAGAAGCATCACAGAATGGTGGGGTTTGGAAGGGACCTCTGGAGATCTTCCAGTCCAACCTAACCCCCCGCTAAAGCAAGATATTGTCAAGTTAGAGACTGATCTCCACTGGAAAAGGTTAAAAAATAATAAGGTGATATGGAACAGCTTCAGTGCCAGGACTGGCTAAGCAAACTGGGAGTTTCCAGTCTGAATAACCAGGGAGGGAGGGAAGGAATGATGTAGGTCTGTAAAATCATGGGGATTGGCACAAGAAGGGTGAAGAGGCAACAAGAGCTGCACAGAGAACCCTGGGGAGCAGTAGGTGAAACTAGCAGGTGGCATGCTGAAAAGAAGCCAAAGGAGATGTTTCTGCCTGCACCTTGCAAACAGGCCATGGAAAATCTTGCTGTGGATACTAAAAGCATTTGTGCCCTCAGGAAGAGAGGGGTTAGGTCACAGCAGACAGAGACACCAGGAGTTATTAAGCACACAGACAGCACCTCTCAGTCAGCATGTGCCCAGATGGTTGCAGGCTGGGAAAGTAAACCTGGAAAAGACAATTTCCTCACTGCCTTCATAAAAGCCTCCAATCTGAGCCACTGTCAGACAGGATGATGGAGCAGATGCATCTTTGATATGTTACACTATGGATGGTCTTAAATGTTTTTGTGCTAAATGGAGAGTGTCACAGGAAGCTGCTTCTCCACCACCTATTCCTTTGGACTGTTCCCACCTGAGTCTTATTTCTTACCAGCATCCTTAGACACGCACCACCTCTCTGCAAGCATCCCACTGATCTTAAACCCACCTCTCTTCCACGTCCTGTGCTAAAAGCAGGAGGAATGTTGGAGGCCAAAGAAAAGATTTGCAGCTTTCCTGCTCTGAGCAGCCCCAGCAGCAGCCCCACTCTACAGCGTGCGGTGGGCCGGCTGCCGGAGAGGCGTGGGGAGCTGGCTGCCCCCATGCTCTTGCCTCTCCTCCTGATTTCCAGCTGCTCAAGGGCATTAAAAGAAGCTAGGGCTGTAACTGCAGAACACTTCTCCGAGTAAGCAACTGCCGGGATTGCCAGAGGGATGTGGCTCTTGGAAAGGAGGAAGCCAAGATCTGCACCCAGGGGAAGGGAAGCGTTCAGTGGACACTTGCTATTAAATGAGATCCATGCTTTCTACTGAATGAGATTCTGGTTTTTTTCCTTTTCTAGGCTGTTTTCCCTATCTTGCTTTTTGCTGGGGGGGGGAATGACATCGACATTGCTATGAGATTGAAGCTGTAAATAATTCCTTATCACCACAACATTGTAAACCATTGCAAAATCTCTATTGCTGTCCAGGCCAACAATTGTAATAAGCTACTGCCATACGGGACGGCAAAAAGCAAGTATTAGCAGCTGACCCTGGAGCATTTTCTTGTCATGCAGGGGCACTGCTTTCTTGACTTAAGGAAAAGGACGGAGAGGAGTCAAATCACACAGAACTGAGTTAATATAAGAGCTGTAAGAATGTCATGACATTCCTTGTCAGAGGGACATCTCAACTTCAGCTTAGGTTTCCGAGGCTAGGAGAAGGGATTTGAAGGATGCTATTATTCAGCCATCAAGCTGTAGCATTATTGTGATGTTCATGGGACTAAAAGAAAAAAACATCCCTCTAGAAGAAAGCTATCTGCCTTAACTCAGGCTAATGATGTCAGTCTACAATTTGTGACCGTACTCCAACAATCCAGGGCAGACAACTCATTTGTTACTCAATTACATGGCACAGACAGACAGAAAGTGTACAGCAGCAGAGTATAGAGCTACTGGTTTTGCCAACATACGCTAACAGAAGATACAGCTTATGTATTTTTAAACAATTGCCATAAAGCAGTGTTAGATTTCCACAGAACCTCGGTGATTTCATGCCTATTAAATTTTAATACAGTGCATAAAATTGGTAGAAAGTACCTTCTGAAATGCTCTTTGCTACATCTCCATATCTGTTTCCAACTGCTGGATTCTGCTGCCTTTATGCATTTTGAATAGACCCTTACTCCTGAAATAGTCCCACTTGAAAGTGATGGGTTTTCTGAGAGCACTGCAATGTGCCTCTGACAGAGCCAACAAAAACCCACTGAGATGGAGCAATAAAGCCAGCACAGCTGGGGAGCAGGAAGCTGTGCTGCATCAGAGCCCCACAGCTACACCCCTACCACAGTGACTCCTTGGAAAGGAGACATGCTGCAATTTGCCAGTCCTGCACCTTGCCTCTTGCCACACCAACTATTATCACCTCTTCATCAAGGGAAGTGGGAGTGATATTATTACCAAACAAAGGAGGTACCCTCCAGTTTGCCCCCAGTCACTCCCTGGAGCAGGGTGTTGCAGTACATGTCAAACACAGAGTAATGCAATGGCTGTCACTTGCTTTGGATTAAACCCAGGGAGCTCAGGGCAATGGTGGCACTGTGCAGGGACACAGTGTTTGGGACAGCACAGTACCTAGCCATGGAATCATAGAATCCTTCTGGTTGGAAGAAACCTTCAAGATCATCGGGTCCAACTGTTCCCCCAGCACTGCCAGGGCACCACTGACCCCTGGCCCTCAGCACCACAGCCCCACGGGGGGCTTGGAAACCCCTCCAGGGGTCATGGGGACTCCACCCCTGCCCTGGGCAGCCTGGGCCTGGACAACCCTCTCAGGGAAGAAATTTGTTCTAATGTCCAACCTAAACCTCCCCTGGTGAAACTTGAGGCCCTTTCCTCTTGTCCTGTCACTTGTTCCTCAGGAAAAGAGACCAAACCCCATCTGGCTTCAACCTCCTTCAACCTGTCCTTTTCTCCCAGCTAAACATCTCCAGTTCCCTCAGCCACTCCTCATAAGATTTGCTCTCTACACCAGCTTCATTGCTCTTCTTTGGACACAGTCCAGCACCTCAGACATGCGGCATAATGGTCCAAGGAAGCAAGGAGGGTATAAGTACCACACTACTGGTATCACCACAAGAAAGGCTGACGAGGTAGGACAGACAGACCAAGGCCATGCTGAACCAGGAAAGCAGCCAAGGAGCTGGTGGGGTAGGGGTGCACAAGCTGGTGGCAAAGGGGCAGCATAAGGGTCACTGTGAGAGGCTAGACTCAAAAAGATCTGGGAGGACGTGAAAGGCTTCATCGTGGAGATGAAAGAGGACAAAATGCTACGGATGAAGGAGGTGCAGCAGAGCTGAGGGGAAGATTTGAAAACATGATGAGGTCATGGGGAGCTGCAGGAGAAATGAGAGGTAGAAAGCCTTTTTGCCTTTGGTCGCTATGAAAGCAGCAGTCAAATCTTTCTAGAGAGGCTCTGCTGTCGGTGGTCACGCCTGTTGGCCCCAGCAAGCAGCAGTCAGCAGGTGGAAATAGGAACCCTGGTTATGAATCCTGAAGGAAAGGCTGAAAGGACAATGGGTTTCCTTAGTGCTCTGGGATAATGCTGGGAAGGAAAAGGCAGCTCTTGGCCTTGCAACACCCCCATCAGCCCATTGGTGCTGGCAGGACACCTCGATGGCTCATTTCCCAAGGCCACCTCTTCCTTCGAAAGAAGCTGCTCATTTAATCCTTCTGCAGGCTAAAGGTATCACCAGTAAAATCCCCATTTCACCTGCACAGTCTGTTTATGGACTGCAAGTCAGTGAAGTTTGCTCCTTTAAAAGTCATTTATGATCCCGTTGGAATGTTATATGAGTGCACAACGGCATGGAGTAAGGGTGACACACTGTGTGGACAGAGAGAAGTGCAATTCCTCCCCTCCTTCCCACTGCTTTTTGAGAGATTTGGTCCTTTTTGTGAATATGGGAGTCTGGTCTGGGGCAAACCCACTGGAGTGGGTTTCAAGTCCCAGTGGAGTTCTCCTTTGGTCCCTCCCTGTGAAATGGCTGAAGCCTCCCAGATGAGCTCCTCCAAGCAGCGTTGCTGCTGCTGCCTTCACACCAAGCCCTCCCATCTTGGACCACAGTCAGTAGCAAGGGGCAATAAATCTGAGGATGTCCCTGGACTCTGGAGAAGAAGAGTGAGTTTTCTGTGACTTACTAAGCATTGCCACAAGCCCACAAGCAACAAGAGACACCCAACTTCAGAGCAGATGTGCCATTAGCTGCAGGTGGCAGTTCCTCCAGCAGTCAGTGCTGGACTCCTCTCTGCGTGGAGAAATGGAGTAAGTCTAGCTCAAGGAGCTCAAAGCTGAGAGGAAAAAGATGAAGCAGCAGTTTCACGTTCTGGTTGCACTTTTAAAATGGATTTTGAGTTTAACCATCATCTGAAGAAAGCACCACCTCACACACAACTGAGAAGGTCGCTGCGATTGGAGATCTCGATCCTAACTGCCAAACGCAACAGCCAAGAGACTAAAACTTGTACAAAGCAATAAGAGAGAGAAGCAGAGATGAGAAATGCCTAAGTCAGTCTTCAGAGCCCACCTTGCTGATTTTTAAGTCCTTGTTTCTCCTACTGAAAGTTCTTGCTACTCCAGCTTCTGTCACTTAGCACAAAATCCCTGCAGTATTTTTTATTCTTCTTGATTCCTGGAAGACAAAGAACCTCTGTACAAAGCAGCCCCGTGGCATTGCTGGGGATATTAAGGCTTTTAAAAAGTAACTGCTTTATTCTTTAAATGTTAGTAAACAGGCTGTGAGCTGGCAGGTGCCTGCCCTCCAGAAAACACAGAAGTTTGGACTGGTTTTAAGAAGGAGGAGCAGTATTTTATTTTATTTTTTTTTCACTTGTGAGCTTCACTGAACATTATGGGCAGAAACAAGCAGAACTCACCTGCAGTGGGATACAGGTTTTACTGCAGCGTGGTTTCAGTTCTGCTGGCTTGGACCAGCCAGTCTCATCTCCACGCCATGCTGTCAGGGGAGGCTGTGGTGATGTCCTTCTCCCATTTAACCCCAAAGCACATTCTTGACTTGGAAGTAAATCCAGGCTCTCACCCCTGGTTCAGGATGTCTACGGTACTCGATAGCTGGTGTTCCTTGCAGAGGCTGGAGCACAGCTTTGATGCCAACCCCTAACATTCTATAATTCAATGATATACTCAACCCAGCTTTGCAGCTGAGGAATGGAAGGACAGAGAGCTCAGGAGACTTTACCAGGAACATACAGGTGGGCTTTGGTGGAGGAACAGCTCAAATCATGCTCGTCAATTGGAGGCCAGTGCCCTGACAACAAGATCATGCCTCCCGTCTGATGTCTGACACCCTACTGAGTTTAAGAGACCACTAATGGAGAAACTTGGAGAAGGAAGAGCACCAAACAGAGAGAATATTTCTGGCTTCATTTACAGGCAAAACAACAGAACAAGGTCTCCAAGAACAGCAAGGTCTTGCTAGCTTTTTTTTTTTTTTTTTCCCCCAGTAAACAGCATCCAAGAAGAGTATATGTTATCTCTGAAATTCATGGCACAGACTGGGCTGGAGCGAGGGCCTGAGCAGGGCTTCCTGGATGGGGTGGTGACTCCTGGGAGACAAAGGGGAGCCTGTTGTCTCCAGCTCCACAGAGCCACTCAGACATGCTGGTCCTGGGCGCTATTCCTGGCCGTGTGCTGACTCACTCGGTGACCTTGCTGAGAAAGACTCTTAGATTCTAAGATTGACTTCTATCTGAAGCATAGAGGCGATGAACAAATAGGAAATATTTTTTCTGCTTTCTATCAACATCCAGCCCCTGGGGTGAGCAGGAACTGGGCAGAGAGATGAAGCTGTCCTGCTACCCTCCTAGAAGCTCTCTCTGCAGCTCCTGCCCTGATTTTACAATTAACTGTGCCAATGAGCCTTGTTCTTGCAGCGCCGCAGGGCTGCATCAAGTCCTTCTATCATAAAAAGGACCAACCACAGCCTTGAGACAGGTGCTTATTTCCTTCCAGAGCTTTCTGTTTACCTTCACAGCCATCTCTAGTTGGCTCTGACCTCTTTGGCATGACACCTCCTCCTTTCCAGGTACTGGTGGCCTTGATGAGGGGTCACCAAAGCTGCCAGCCCACTGGCTGGTGAAAGAGAGCTGCTGGGGGAGCCAAGATGGGTTTGGGTGTTCTGCTTTGAGATCCCAGCCCGATGGCTGCTGCTGACCCCTGCAAGGACAACGTGTGAAGCTTGGAATTTTTTTATTCCACATGGAACAGAGCCACCTTTTGAAAAAAAACTGCTTCGTCAACAGATTCCCTTTGTCATTTCGCTAATCCCGCTCTGTTCTGTTAAGGTGAAAGTTTATTCATCGCTAGTTATGTTTCTTGATCTAGGTTCAGAGCCAAAACTCATTAAAGGCACTGGGACTCTTCCCATTCACTTCTATTCGCTTTTATTGGCTTTAGCTCAAGCTTTTATTCAGTCCCTCTTGGCTCGGACAATGAAGATCAGTGATGGCAGTTTCACTGTCAGTGTCTTTGTGTCACCACATCTCGTTTCTAAAACCTTCCGCACAATGACCATTTGTCTTTAGCAACTGCCTCTTTTCAGATTTCAAAAATAAGTAAGTCCATGGAAGAAACATTTCTTTTGGCTCTGCATTGGCCGAGAGCTCATTTGCAGACATGTTAATTTTGGTAGACAGTGTCTCTTTGATTGTCTCCATCATCTCAGCACACCAGCCTGCTATTTTTGCCTCGCAGGCTTGGCCGTGCGGAGGCTTGTAGCTCTCTCTGGTTTACTTTGGAGCTGGTGGAACCAGAGATAATCTCAATGCTCGGCCGACAGAGACGAGAAGCATTTACTTGTGAAATCTAACAGAAAGATGGCAGCACAATGAAAGGAGTGCTGAGCATATTCTTGTGGCGTATGCCACAGGAAGAAAAAGAAAGAGCGTCATGATTAATGACATTCACATCACTGCAAGATTATCACAGGCTCTCCAGCCAACGGCTGGATTGTGTAGCTTTGCTGGATGGCCTTCCTGGCAAGTGGGATGTCTGGGGCTGGGTTGGCTTCTCCCCGCTGGCCTTTCGGGTCAGTGCTGGAGGGAACATTTTACACTGCTCCAGATGCTGCTCTGTGGTTACTGCCATCACAAAGAGGTAGCAAATGGGGTGAGAAAATAGAATCATAGAATCACAGAATGGTGGGGGTTGGAAGGGACCTCTGGAGATCATCGAGTCCAACCCCCCTGCCAGAGCAG
>JANHGN010018879.1:0-10895 GCA_024605025.1 Megaceryle maxima | reverse complement strand
AATAAAAAAAACAAAAAGAAAAAAAAGGAAAAAAAAAAAAAAAAGACTGATTAATGGTGTCTTTGCATACAGTAATACTCACCTGGGCAATCAAATATCTCAGACAGAATAGTCAGTGACTATTAGGATTGGTGCTTGTATCAGTGTTTTCAGTTAAGACTCCCCAGATTGTTATACTGATAAAATAATATAATCTAACTGTTCTCCTAGATTGTCAAGGTCCTGAGTGTATTAATGTATATTAATTGCCCTAACGGCCTCAACTGTATACTCCAGCAACACACTCAACCATACCACCACCTCTGCTTTCCTTGCCTAGCTCTGGTGCTGTGGGACTGCACCCTGTCCAATGAGTGTATTGCCTGGGGCCTGTGCTGGGATCGCTCTCAGCTTACAGCTCATCTTGCCTCAGGGAGCAGCCCTGCTCTAGCTGCTCCCTGACATACATGATCATTCCAGCATGTTTATCATTACTATTGATTCTCTTAAACTGTAGGTAAAACATTCCCTGGTTATCCTTAATACGTGCAAAAATTGTTGTATATGACTATTTCTGTATCTGCATGAGCTCTTTATACTGACTTCATGTAAGAGTCATATCTGTGCAAAGACTGGTCAGTCCTGCACAGGAGCCATCTGGGGAGTTTCTGAAAGGGACAGGTTTTGCACCCAGGATGTCAGTCAACACATTGAACATACCAATTGGTCTGGGTACAATATTTCACCTGGGAAAAATTAGGGACAGTATGAAATTCTGACGTGGAGAGCTCCTCTGCAAATTAGTCATATGCTTTGTTAGTACGATGACTAGGACTTCACTCAATAAACTTCCCTCAAGCCACTACATTATCTCAACTATTCAGATAACTTCATGAGGAATTTCTGGACCACCCAGAGAATTAATGACTTAAGTGCACTGAGTGTGCACAAAGGCTCAGAACTCATATCCAGCTATACAGCAGTTATAGTAAAAGAACAAATGTGAATCTAAATGGAAGATTATATTCCATACATTTTGCCACACAAGAGAGAACTAACAAATTAAGTCTTCTGTTGATACTATAGACATGAGAATAGCAGAATGACAACAGCTTAACTAGAATCACATGCTCTGTTAATATGTCATAGTGAATATATCTCCTGACCAAAACTAAACAAGACTGAATCATTGAAAAATAAGACAGGAGAAACAAGGCTTTCACTGATCGAAAGCTGAAATTATTTTTTAATGAGAACAGTCCCCCTTAAATAAATGTCATGGTTCTGTATTTCAGGGCATTTTTGGTCATCCTTATTAATATAAAACATTGTATAACACACTAATATAATTTTTAGTGGTCCATCTTAAAAAAACCCCACACCATCCTTTCAATCCATTGAAGTATCACCATATGACTACATTTAGAATGGCAATATGCACATTAATGGTTTTGCTTTAAAAGTACAATATTCAGCAACAAGAATTCAAGCATATAAATAAAGATGGGCATTTATTAGGTATAAGTTAATGAGTATAGTATAATTAAGGAGCTTTTGTTTAATCACATATTTAGATGCTAGAAAGTATCTCGCTTCCCAACTGCACTCCTGAAAGGTATGCACACAATTTTAATTTTAGTCTTGGAAGGCTCTCTCCCAGTAGATTAGTTTTAAATGTCAGTGTTTCAGACTCTAGCCAAATGCAGCAAATGAAAATGCAATGCTAAGAGATTGTGATGGCTGTACAGCATCTATAATGCATAAATTAATGTTGTCTTCTAACATTTCTTACATGCAATGTCTAGGTATTACTCGGAGGCTTTGTAGTTTCTCCATCAGCTGTGAATTGTTAAAGTCATAGTGATTATTTTCTCCATTATTTTTTTCCATTATTCCTTTCCTTGAAAGCTCAATAGCAGATCAACCATTGCATATTTTTGAGATCCTATGAAATATTCTCATATTCTTTGTAGGAAAATTGAGAGGGACTGCAAGGTGGTCCTTTGGCTCACAATGACCACTCACTGTAGTTCCACAATTCTTTTTGTTGGGATGTGATTTGAATGCCTAAAAATAGATATATAAATTTAAGCTAGTGCTCCTTCCAAACTGTGTTTAATCATGAGATAATCTACCTAAAGGCAGACGTCCTATTCCCCTGTTTACACTATGGAAGATATTATGGATAGACAGCTTTCAGCAGGAGTGATTCAGGTGACAAATCTTTATCAGGATGACAGTACAGCAATATGAAGGAAAAGTGATACAGGACATCACATTAAAACCCTCTCCTCACACTCTTTCTTTCCAGAGTTCTGCTCAGTCTTGCTCCTGCTTCAAATCATAGAATCACAGAATCACAGAATATTAGGGTTGGAAGGGACCTTGAAAGATCATCTAGTCTAACCCCCCTGCCAGAGCAAGATCACCTAGAGTAGGTCATACAGGAATGCCTCCAGGAAGGTTTTGAAAGTCTCCAGAGAAGGAGACTCCACAACTTCTCTGGGCAGCCTGTTCTAGTGCTCTGTCACCCTCACAGTGAAAAAGTTTTTCCTAATGTTTTTGTGGAATCTCCTATGTTCCAGTTTACATCCATTGCCTCTTGTCCTATCACTGGACATCACTGAAAAGAGCCTGGCTCTGTCCTCCTGACACTCACCCTTTATATATTTATAAACATTAATGAGGTAACCCCTCAGTCTCCTCTTCCCCCAGCTCCTTCAGCCTTTCCTTATAAGGGAGATGTTCCACTCCCTTGATCACCTTTGTGGCTCTGAGCTGGACTCTTTCTAAGCAGTTCCCTGTCTTTCTTGAACTGAGGGGCCCAGAACTGGACACAATATTCCAGATGTGGCCTCACCAGGGCAGGGTAGACTGGTAGGAGGACCTCTCTAGACCTACTACCCCTCCCCTTCCCCCCCTTCTAATACACCCCAGGATGAGTTTTCCCACCATATTTCCAGGGATGGAGGTGAGGCTGACCGGTCTGTAGTAACCCGGGTCCTCCTTCCTGCCTTTTTTGAAGACTGGAGTGACATTTGCTTTCCTCCAGTCCTCAGGCACCTCACATGTTGCCCATGACTTAGCAAAGATGATGGAGAGTGGCCTAGCAATGACATCTGCCATCTCCCTCAGCACCCATGGATGCATCCCATCAGGACCCATGGATTTATAGATATTCAAGTGTCCTAACTGATCCCTAACACAGTCCTCCACAACCAGGGCAAACTCCTGCTTTATCCTGGATTCCTCTGGGGCCTCAAGGGAATGGAGCTCCTGAGAACAGTCTTCAGCAGTATAGACAAAGAAGGCATTCAGCACCTCTGCACCGACCTCATTCAGCAGTGGGCCTATGTTACCTCTAATGTTAGTTTTGCCAGCAATGTATTTGAAGAAGCCCTTTCAGCTGTCCTATCATTATTCTGTTTTGCAAAAACTCAAACCTTGGAAGTTTATTTTCCCTTCTCTGCTAGCAAGACCTCTTTCCCCTTACCCTTGCTGAACTATCTAGAAAATAGAACGGGAAGTTTTCATGGACAAAAAGATGTAGCCTCTGTAAGACAGTTTGGAAGGAAGAGTTACAGTCACAGATTCTAGACTCACAGAAGCACTGAGCTTGCAAAAGCTGGCACACCTAGACACCATGGCTGCCATCTGTCACACCCAAAACCAAAGCAAGTAGACCATTCAGCTATAATATGTTCAGAAAATAAATGTTACAGTTGCTGCCTACAGTGCACTGTGGTTGATGATTTACATGCTTAGTTTAGGGAAGTGTCTGAAGCTGGATTGAAGTTCTCTGTGCCTTATAACTGTTCATTCAGATGATCCATTCCCATATCTGTTCAAAGTGTACTTAAAAGCATTAAGGCTGGATGCACAAAGGAGTGATCCATAGCCTATATCAAAAGGCAATCAAAGAAAATTATGAAATTTGGTCTTTCTTTGGAAGCAGCTAATGTGGTTTTTTGGGTGTGGTACTGCTGTTGGTGCTGTTGCTAGACCCCAGGTGTAAGTAGACATCACCATAAAGGATATTGTTTGGTAATGTTCTAGGACACCATGCAGGATCTATATCCAGATAAACATGTTTGCAGAAAAATAAGCAAGTTTCAAAATAAAACTTCTCTTTGGTATAACAATTCAAATTAAAACCAGTTAAAAATGTCTTAAATTTATAGAGCATGATACATAACTGAATCAATGTTTTAGAGCAGTTCCAGTGGCTGATGTTTCCAGAACTCCACAGCTTTTCAGTCATGGAACTTGTACCAAAGTGAAAAAGTTGGACAGCACTACAAATAGGCTTCTTATTAACTCTCACAAATTTTCTTTCTGAAAACTATGCAGTAATAACTAGATAGCACTTCAGGAATTTTAAGGGAAGAATGGATGGATGTTTACATTTAGATCCTTCAGTCTACAGCTGTCATGATACAAGTCCTTTTCTCCTTTTTTGTATTTTTTTTAAAAATCCATTTATTCCTGACATCATCTTAGGGTGCACAGACCACAATGACATCTTTGTCTTTTACTAATGATCAGTGCACAAATGAACATGCATGCACAAATGAATGAAAATAAGCTTAATAAAAGGATCCCTTTATAAGAAGATTTTTTTTAGATATCTCACTCTTTCCTTGATTATCTTTTTTCCCTATATAGAGCCTTTTACCAATCTGAATACTGAGATTGATACCAGAGAAAGGTTGCTAAGCAACATAAAATGGAAATCATGTGGTGGACTAGCAGGCATTTCTAATACAGGCTTCTTGAACCATACCTTAGTCTTCACACTTCAGAAGTAAGTCTGGGATTGTGGACAGGTGTAACAGGTAGGAAGTGGTCTCCAAATAATATATCCTAATGTACAGAGAAGAAGCATGCCAAACTGAAAGTTATTAATGAATGCAAGTTACACATTTAATATTTAAGGGCACAGGACTCAGAAATGAAAGGCTAGAGAGCTTTATTGAAAGCACAGTTATGCAATACTATGCACTATAAATTTTCTAGCTGCCTAAGCTTGAAGTAAAGAGCTAAAAAGTAAATGGAATGGTAAACAACATCAGTAGTACAGTATTTGGTTATGTCTATATTAGTAAATAAAACAATTTTTGAAAGTGCTTCTGGATACTGTATTGCATATTCTGTCAGACTGTTAGAATAGTCCCTATAAAGCTTTGACTTTTGTAAGCAAAGTCTCCCAAAGCATTTCCTGGGGCAGTCTGGGAGTTAACACTATGGATGACTCCCAAAAGACCCTGTAGATATGTCCATGATGTTCTGGAGCATAAGAGAGTTTAATGGTTTAGTAGTATGAATGAAGGTTATTCCACAGTTGCCCTTAGTGACAGACAAAGGTCTGAGTCATAATTAATTTACTAGCCTAGGCTTAGCTTGTGAGGATTCAGCTCTGTATTTTCAGTCCTGACAAATTTCTTGATCCTTATGTCCTGGTGCTCTATCCTTATGTTCTGATTTGCATTTTTGTACTTTCTTAAATGACATTCAGAAACTTTTGATCACAACTAGAATCTCTAATTTTCTACAAATAATTTTCCAAGTACAAGTGATAAGCTGCTTACCAGATTGTCTGTATCTGCTGCTTTATAATAAAAAAAATGGTTATTTGAATAATTGAAAACATGAATTTCAATTATTTAGAAGTTCTTACTACTCAGTTCTGTTATTCTGTATATTTCCTTTTATTTTAAATGTTACTTTGATAGTTGTGAGCATACACAATGCCTATTGTGTTCCCTTGGTGACACATCAAATGTGCAAACTTTTATAATTTTGTCACTGATTAAATAATACGTAATTCCAGTAGAAAATTCATAGGTTGTCTCTCATTGTCACTGCTTCTGTTAGGTTTCCTTAACCTTTTATTCTCCCTCTACCTTCCTAATACATACACTGAGTATCTTTTCAATTTTCTGTGCTGAGTTTTTTACCTCCACACCATCTTTCTGTGGTTTTAATTAAGCCATGAAAAGTTAAATAACTTTAACAAGAAGGACTGAGAAATTCCACAATGTAGTATATTTTGTTATTCATTGAAGAGATGAAAGATCTGTCTTCAAGTCTTCCTATGTGAAGAATATCTTGTGAATATCTTGAAGAATATCTGTATTCGAGTATCTTGCAACCTGGGTAAATGCTGTAGACATTGCTTTGGCAAATATTACAGAGTGCTGCATTTTGAGTTTTACAGTTTATAGTGAGGGCTCCATCTCACCTAACTTTAAACATCTCAAAGTCATCTAGGTTTCCTAAACATTCAGTAGAAATACAAACATCTATAAGGATCTGGAGGTGTAGGATTCATCTTACCACATATCTTTATAGTAAGTATCTACACGTGAAGCAGATTATACTCAAGAGTTCTGTTCAGTACGGTCAATGAAGTTTAAAGAGTGGATAATTTTATTATATAGTATATATCCACAGAGGCTGAAGGGCTGTCCATGCTCCAGTGCCTTCTAGTCATTACAACATAATTATTTCAATCCTTGAGTTGAATCCTAGCAGAAAAAAAGTTTTGTCAAGGTGAACTCTACCCAAAGAATCAATGTTATCAAACCAAACAAATTGATTAATTTTCTGTCAATTTACTATAAAGGGACCATAAGATTAATTACATTAACTTAGGTGGAAGGAATCATGCTCTTTGTAGATGGCATGAAGTGCACAGTATTGACTGCAAGAAGCAAAAAAGCATGCAAATGAATGTGTAGTGCAGTCAACAGAACATAAAGACAACTATTGAAACAATATTTCCTTTATATGTAAGAGGAACCTATGATATATATATGTACAGAGTACTTAATTATATTTTTTGTTCATGTTTAAAATATCAAAGTGGCTGAGAAATGTGATATAAATAACTAATGGCATTTAGTGGGTTTCTTTAGATGCAGGTACCCTGTGGATACATATCTAGCACCTATTAACTTACCATTGTCAATTTTTGTGTTTTTAATTGTCTTCACAATCCTTAATTTAATGCTCTTCAGATAATCATTTTTTGGGGGGTTAAAATTTGCATTAACTGGTCCAGTTGCATGCTCTAATAATTTTTAGAGCATTAGAAATAGTTTATGTTGTTGCAACTAGATGCAAAACTGTAAAATAAAATAGTCACTATTCCCATTATGCTTATACTGTTTCTCCAGCCATCAATCAAAGATCATTTTGAATTATTTCCAGCATCCCAGAACATTTCATCCAGGCAGCGTTTCTCATCCTAACCAATATGCTAATACATTTATTTCCACCATCTTGCTGAAAGGGCAATTCCCACATGTATTGGAATCTAGACATTTAAAAATAAGTGCATCAGTTCATCTACTGTCTACTTCTTTTTCCTGGTGCATTAATTTATAATGTTCTGACAGTTACAGATTTTGGTTTCCATTAATATTCAGAAAAACCCAAGTGTTTACAAAATAAAATTCACACAAAAAATTGGCATATTTCCAAAGCAATGCAAAGAGTTCTACAGTAAATAAATGTTCATCCCCAACTATATAGAAAGAAATGGATCCAAACCTTAATTAATGACATCTGAAAAATCTGAGGAATTGAATTTCAATGAGGTTTTCTCCAGTCATCTAGACGATAGTTTTCTACTAAAACCAAAGATTGTGAAATACCATTCCTCTTAATAGGGGTCCCTCCAAATCAGAACATCCTTAGAGCTATGAAAATGCTCTTCCCTTATCCACCAGTGCTGCAGTCCTGACATAGAGGGCCACAAAATGTGTCAGGCATGATTTAACCCTAGTGAAGCCATGTTGGGTGTCACCAGTTATCTTCTTAGATTCCATGTGCCTTAAAATAGTTTCCAGGAGGATCTGATCCATGATCTTGCCACGCAAATAGGTGAGAGTGACTGGCCTGTAGTTCCCCAGGTCTTCCTTTCTTTTTAAAAATAAAATGTATAAATGAAATAAAATGTTTATATATGCGTATATATATGTGTGTGTCTGTGTGTATACGCTGTTGTACAACTCAGAACTAATTTGGAACTTGGAATCAAACGCATGTGAGTTTAAATATTTGTAGATTCTTCTGACAAAATTTTAAAATAACAGAGCCTTAAATAACTCAGATTGCAACTTTCATTTGCGGTATTTAGGCTGAATAAATAAGCAACACAGTGCTGTAGCATTAAAATTAAAATCTTAGTAAAATTTTTAGTACAACAACCCTAAATCAGACTCACAGTTATTTGTCTCTGTTCTGTCAGCACTAGGTGATTCCAAGAAATGAAGTGCAAAATTTAGGTTTTTATTTAGAACATACCTTAACATTTTTAGCTCACAGTGAATGGCCTATTGTCCAAATCAAAGGTTTGGAGCTTTTTACTAAGTCTATAACTAGCCAGAATTTTCTGACTGGAATGCAGGTTTTTAGAAAGATAAAATAAGGACATTATGGAGAACAGTATTTACTCTATTTCATTTAAATGAAGTATTGAATATTCTGAAGGATAACTTCAGTGTTTCAGAGGAATTTACTAGCCTGATAAAAAAATTTTAGATTTTCAAAAGGAAAAGAAAGGAAGAATTAAGGGAATTTAAACCATTTAAGTAATTAATAGGCAAATTGCCATAGTCATTGCTTAATATCTCTGCAGCCTTTAGCTTAAGCTCTCACTACTCCAAAAGAACATAGAAGAAAAGGAAAGGTCTGGAGAAGGTTAATGAAAGGTGCATGCTCTTAGCCTCTACTTGAACTAAGTTGTGGTCAAAGGTGGATCTTTCAGCTCACTAGTTAGAGTTATTCTGTCAGATGATGACAAAGGAACTATAGTAATGTGCTACAGCCCAGCATTTGGTATGTTCTCTTCAGTTATCTACATTTTCATTTTTAGCAGATACTAAATTCTACCTGAACTTATGGTGCATATTTTGCATAGATGCTCCATATGTTCTAATTTTCATAGTTACAACCATGTCCATTTTATTTTGCATACTAAAAAATATTGGCTGAGTACCATATATGCTCAACATATGTTTTATGCCAAATTACTTTAAGTTAAACTATGGTTCACATATTTTAGTAATTTATAAGTAGTAATCCAGAAGACTCTTGATATGACTCTTGATATACTGCTTGTTACTTAAATGCTTCATGTGAAAACTGCTGTAGTTAAACTAAGTACAATGAAAGATATTTATTTTCAGCTTTTCTGATGGTAGTTCTAGTTGGCAGAAGCACTGCAATATGATCTTGATAAAATATATATGACATATCTTGAATATTACCTTTTAATTAAAACTGGTTTGGAATTCCATTTAAGACTTGTATAATTTCTGTTATAATTGATGTAGTGATTATCAAGAGGGTGGATTTATGTTTTGTCCACTCAAAAGTATAGGTCTGTTAATTAAATATGTATTTATTACATACCGCTCACAAATGAAGCCTCTATTGGACATATTTATGGGGCTAAGGAATCAATATAAATATATTTCACTGTATTTGTAGTGATTATGTTTCCAATGCTAATTTCCAGAAGTCCAACAAATGAGCAATCCTGTTCTTTCTTCAGTTAAAAAGCTCTGTTTGATCAAACTTCATTTTTACTGATATCACTTAAAAATTTTCTAGAGTCCATCAAATCAGGTCATGTTAAGCTAGTTATTTGGTAATTTTGGAATGTGCTTCTCACCAGGTTGTGGCTACATTCCACTTCTCATGAGGCTCTACTAAAAAGAATGAGTTTTTATAAATTTCTATAATAGATTTCTTATAATATTAGTAGTCTAAATATATGGAATCAATACTAGAAACATGAACATTGAACAGTGTCATTATTCAATTACTTTACCTTGCCATCTTCAATAAGATGTTTACATAGGATGATATTTGTAAAAATTTAAACTCTGATAGAATTAATTCTGTTTTCAAAGTTGTATCTTCCAGTTACCTAAATGAATAGGTATTATCTAGAAATAAACCATATATATTTATGGCAGTCCGTATTTTGGAAAGAGATGTCTTGGTTTTAATGAGAGTTATTCCACTAATTTTAATGAATCTAGGACTCTATAATAGGGAAAAAAAAAAAATATAGAGAGATTTCTTAAGAAAACCACTTTACTAGAAAATGTGTACCATTGGTGAGTGCTAACCATGCCATAGATATGTTCCTGAAAAAGGTGACCTGTCGTTGACATAAATATTCTTTAGTTGCAATTCTATATTCTGAAAAGAATTGTATGTAAGCAGTCCAATTTTAGAATAACTGATTCATATAAAGGTGTAAATTGGATTGTCTTTACCAAATATTGTATGAATTTCATAGACATCTGTTCCAGGAACAATACCTCTTTACTTTGAGAACCAAAACAGATAGTACAGTTAAAAGGAAGTTCCTTCTCTAAGACCACAGATTACAGAACTGTTTGCCAGAGGGGAGGGAGGAGGGGAGCACGGTCACCCACAGAGCAGATTGAATAACCAACATTTAGTAAGTGTGGATGTATGATTTCCTAATTTTTATTAATCTTTTTTTCAAAGATCAGTTTGTTTTTAAGATTTTCCAGTCAACTGAAAAATCTTCCAATGTGTCTGTGAGACTAGAATTCTCAATATGACAGAAACCTTAAAATAGTCTGTACCATAGTTTTAATTTTGTA
The DNA here is from genome assembly GCA_024605025.1 of Megaceryle maxima. NCBI lineage: Eukaryota > Metazoa > Chordata > Aves > Coraciiformes > Cerylidae > Megaceryle > Megaceryle maxima. The sequence continues at coordinate 264 of JANHGN010018879.1, read as the reverse complement.
TTTCTGAATTTTCAATATCTAACCTGAATTGTCACTTTATAACCACTGTGAAAGTCCCTATCTTCACAGGTTCATTATTTATGCATTTTTATACATGAAATGATATTTAGGGAAGAGTATTTATCTGTCATTACTTTGTGGTTTGCAAATTAATGTCAAAGTAGAAAGAGAGAAATATGAGAGAAAGAATGAGAGGAAGGAAGGAAGGAAGGAAGGAAGGAAGGAAGGAAGGAAGGAAGGAAGGAAGGAAGGAAGGAAGGAAGG
>JANHGN010018878.1:18580-54345 GCA_024605025.1 Megaceryle maxima | reverse complement strand
ATATATATATATATAATGTTATGGTATTTTACCTATGTAATTATTATTTTTCTCATTCTCCAGTCATCTGTTGTTCTGAGAAACATTTGTGCTGAGCTCAAAGATTTAGAAGTGCTGTAACACTTTTAACACTAACATTTTTTAACAGGAGAAAAGACTATTGCTTTTTTTTTTTTTTTTTTTTTTTTTTTTTTCCCCCCTCCTGTAACATTTTTATCATTCTTTCTCCTATGGCACAAATTCAAGAAGTAACATGAAGACAGCTGTCTTAGGCAAGTACACGATCTTGTCCAGAAATAAACAAAGACTGTTCTGCAAGCCATTTGACAATTGTTTATAACAACAGCATTATGTTTCAAAATAAGGCATGTGACCATTAAAGTGAGTACTTTAAAATACAGCATTAGAGATACAGGGGCATCAGAAGTCAAACCAGCTATAGACAAGGCCACAGGGCAGAGCTAAAAAAAAATTTAAAAAATAAAGAGTACTTCAGAATGTGGAATAATGACATAGAAAAAAATGATCTTTTCTGGGAAAGAGAGAGGGAAGATCTTGAATCAGTACTCAGGTAGGAACTCATATAGAAATGCTATCATACCTGTTGTCCCTAGGGAGGTAAACCAAGACTTTGATTCACAAAAGCTGTTGTTCTAGATCTTGAAAGCAAGATGAGAATAAGGCAAGATGACTTGTCTGAGCAAAACTATTAAATCTTCTCAGAGAAGTGGAAGAGCAGATGCAGCTGAGTGCACAGCTGACTATTTGCCACTGTCTACTGTGACATCTTTTTCTAGTAAAGAGAGACATACGTGTAGAGATTAGAGAGCTACACAGCTCTGACACTTACACCCGAATAAAAGCTCAAAGATGTAAGATACTAACATTGAGCCTTCTCTGATCTGATTTGTTGACCCTCACAGTAGGTGACTGCAGACAAGAGGCTAATACTAAAATACAGACTCACTGTAGCAGGTATTGTTTAATTCAAGCTAAATAAAGGCTGCAGTGCGCGATCTCTATAAAGCTATTTGAGCATGTCTGCATCAGATTAGAAAATCAACTACATTCAGTCATTTTCTAATCTGCTGTCTACTGTTCTGAAGAAAGGGTTTATGAGATGCAATGTTTGTTTTTACAAATACAGTCTGACAGGGTGACTTACCTTCTGAAGAAGCTCTTTATTCTTATTTCTATTTAGGTAACTAGGGAAGGAGAGCTGTCCAGGAACTGTCGTGATAAAAAAGGTACATATTCTGAGCACCTAATTAGAAGGTCTGTTTGCTGCTGTATACAGGCTTTGGGTCTGCTTTGTGCAGTTTCAAATTCCTTCATTGTCTTCCCTTAGCATGCCTCTGGCAACACCCATAATGCTTAGGGGCTCTGGAGAAAGACCCAGCTGATGTTTGAGGGCCATGTTCCTCAAGGAACAGGACTCTTACACTACTGTTCAGATCACCTCCTCATGTAGTCTGCAGTGATTTGAGACTGCCAGCATGTATTCCATGCCACCTCCATGTTGAAACCTTTTGCCCACACAGACAGCACATCTCTGCAAAGGCATGGCAGCACAGGCACATACTGGGACCAATTAGGTTATTCCACCACCAGCAGGAGAGCACCCTCTAACATGACAGAAAACTTGAGGTTTGGAATAGCAGCCTGCCTATGCCCATGTCAGCCCACACTGACAACCAAAAGTCATACAAGTGGCTTGTAGGGATAGCAGAGCATCACCCATGCTTCTCCTTCAGCTTTCTCAGGAACCATGCTCCCTTCCTCACACACTTGAAAACCTGCTCTAACACCTCACAGCCCAACAGTGAATCTAGCTGGGGAAATTTGTTGTCTGATGGTACAGTAGATTTCTCAGGGAGGGGAAGGTTGGCTTCTTTGAGGAACTGTCCCAGTTAGGAAGGAGAAGGCTTGGCAGCAGCTCCCTACTAACAATGCTAACTTCCCTACCAGTTCACAAACATCCTATATATCAGCTGGGCATGTGATACCAGGTCTGTCAGGTATGCTCTTGATAGAAAAGGTTGCCTACTGTCATCTGGAGTTTATTTGTTCCAGGGACTCCACACCAATAAGTTTTTTTGCAATGGGGGGACTTATCACAGGGATCTTATGCAGGACCTCTTGACACTGCCAATGCTTCACAATGCCTTTAGGGTTTGGCAGTCTAAGCTTAACTGGAAATCAGACATTTCAAAATATTTTTGAGACCTGAGAAATACTCCTTTCCAGTGCTTTTAGTCACTTTGAGCTGACTGGTCTACTGTGAATGTGGAGTATTGTTTTCTGAGGCCTGCCTGAAAGAGCTTCTTTGCAAGTAGCTGTTATAAGGGAGAAAAGCAAAGGCATTGTGTCCTGGACAGTAATAATGACCTAAGTGTTCTTCCTCATTATCTCTAAAAGGAAAGAGAAGTATCTTTTCAGCTTCATTTTGTAAAGGCCTCACTAATCAGAGTGACTACTAATATGAAGTGGTTACAACTCTACTGTGGAGGAAGAGAACATCTGCTGAATAAACTGATTGCTGCCCCTGTAGGTCTGCTGCACTCTCCCAGGCCAGCAGGGGCCATTTGCAGAGAGGAACTGCTTGGAAGTAACACTGCTTTCTGGGTGTGCTACAGTGACAGTACCTTTCAACCAACTGATACCAGTTTCTGACAAAAGACGGCAGCAACCCCTCAGTTTTGATCTAAGACATTGTGCTGGTGTGGATAGGGATAGAGATCTTTTTCTTCATAAAAGCTTGTATGGGTGCTATGTGTTGGATTTGTGCTGAAAACCATGTCGATAACACAGGGATGTTTTAGCTATTGCTGAGCAGTCAAGGCCTTTTCTGCTTTTCACCCCACCAGTGAGTAGGCTGGGGATACACAAGAGGTTGGAAGGGGACACAGCTGGGACAGCTGACCTCAACTTGACCAAAGGGATATCCCAGACCATATGACATCATGCTCAGCAATATAAAGCTGGAAGAAGAAGAAGGAAGTGGGGAATGCTCAGTGGTGGCGTTTCTCTTCCCAAGTAACTGTTACCCATGATGGAGCCCTGATATCCCGGTGATGGCTGCACACCTGCCTGCTCATGGGAAGTGGTGAATGAATTCCTTATTTTACTTTACTTGTGCATATGGCTTTTGCTTTACTTATTGAACTGTCTTTATCTCAACCCACGAATTTTCTCACTTTTACTTTTCCAGTTCTCTCCCCCATCCCACCTTGGGGGGAGTCAGCGTTCTGTGGTGCTTAGTTACTGGCTGGGGTTAAACCATGACACACGTGCTGGATATATTTGGTTCTGGAAACAAACCTCTTTTTTAGCAGTATTTGGTTTAAGTTTCATTATGATGCACCTGCTGTAAATGTATTGCTTTGAGAAGAGATGACATTTACCTGAGAGGCTGCAGTTTGCTGAGCCCTGCATAATACATGAGGAAAAGCTTTTCTTCTCTGAAAGAAAATCTAAAGTGAATGCTCTCTACAGGTCAGACATAAAAAAAATATAGGAACAGCATCAAACTAGAAGTATTTTGTCTTGCTTTTTTCTTTACTGTCTCTAATATACACAACCATTTCTGTATATATGAGCCCACGCAATAAACAGCTGCCCAGAGCACACTTGCTTCCTGACAATCTCATTTTAGCTTTCCTTACCGATCTGTGGCTCTTCCCAAGGTTTTATGACATGTCTAGTGCAAATTATTTAAAACTCAGTCTGCTATAGAAATATTATTGTCTTTCCTGATGTATTCATACCCAGATTTGTCTGAATATTGTTCAGACCTGTTTGGTGATGGTTTAAAATCTAATATTTAATGAGAAATAAACCACTGCTCAAGTTTTGAAGTTATGACATGCTTATGTCTTAATAGACTGTAAAGTAACGCTTTGAAGTCAGATTTAATAGTGCCAATGGTTTTGTCCTTTGACTCCATATTTTAAGCAGTACCTGATTTATCTGTCTTTCCTTGTGGGAAGATAGAAAAATTCACTACTCAGCTTTTAAACTCTTTAACATTTCTGGTTTGTTTTTTTTTTTTTTCCCTTTACAATATAGGTCTTGTCATTTCTTGGAAAGAAAAGCCTTAGTACTGTTTGTATGCAAGTGGATACAGAAGCTCTGAGCTGAACTGTTTACTAAGCTGCTCACCCTAGTTGACATACATGAGTGCAAAATGCAGAGTTTAATTAGCCTTGTGTATTGTTTTCTGTATACATATGTGTGCATAGTATATATAGATATACGAGTATGTAAGAAAAAATAGGTAGATGATAGGTCTTTGAAAACACAGCTTCTGTATTCAGTTTCAAATGTAGCTGTCATAGACCACAGGCAAAGGCAATCTCTGTCATCAAAGAAAAATATTTTTCATTTATTTGGTAACTCTTCAGAGAAAAAGCGATGTTCACACCAAATCTAATGGAACTTCTTGGCTGAGCAGGTATGTTCAGTGTGGGGCTCTGGGTGATGTACAGTCTCATTCAACAAGTTCCATCTCCCAATTTGGGGGGAAAATAATAAACAAATTAGAAGGAATTTGGCTTTAAATTTCTTTTGAGTATTCTCTGCATGGTTCCAGAACAGTAACATCAGCTTGCAACTTAGCCTAGAAAAATGGTAATAGCGAGATGTAGCAAGTATTATCTTACTTAAAATTATTGTGGCACTTTTTTCTCTTATATCTCTTACTTGGCACTGGTGAGGCCACACCTTGAATAACATGTTCAGTTTTGGGTCCCTCACTACAAGAAAGACATTGAGATGCTGGAGCATGTCCAAAGTAAAGGTGAAATTGGTCAAGGCCAATTGTATGAGGTACAACAAGGCCAAGTGCTGGGTCCTGCATTTTGGTCACAACAACCCCAGGCAATCCTACAGTCTTGGGGATGAGTGGCTGGAAAGCTGCACAGCAGAAAAGGACCTGGGGGTGCTGGTGGACAGATGGCTTAATATGAGTCAGCAGTGTATCCAGGTGGCCAAGAAGGCTAGCAGGATCCTGGCCTGTATCAGGAACAGTGTGGGCAGCACAATAAGGCAAGTTATTGTGCCCTTGTACTCAGCACTTGTGAGGCCTCATCTCAAATACTGCGTTCTGGGCCCCTCATTATAGGAAAGACATTGAGATGCTGGAATGTATCCAGAGGAGAGCTACCAAGCTCGTGAGGGGTTTAGAGAACAAGTCATACAAGGACAGGCTGAGGGAGCTGGGTGTGTTTAGTTTGGAAAAGAGGAGGCTGAGGGGGGACCTACAAACTACCTGAAAGGAGGTTGAAGAGAGGTGGGTGTTGGCCTCTTCTCCTTACTAACTACTGACAGAACCAGAGGAAATGGTCTGAAGTTGTGGCAGGGGGAGGTTTAGATTGGATATTAGGAAGAAATTCTTTACAGAGAGAGTGGTGAGGCACTGGAACAGCATTCCCAGGGAGGTGGTTGAGTCACCATCCCTGGAGGTATTTAAGAAAAGGGTAGACCTGGTGCTTGAGGACATGCTCAGTGGCAGGCATGTAGGGGGTTATTTTGTGTTTTGGAAGCTGTGCTTGATCAGGGTATTTAGGTGTTTTTTTGTTATGGGTATGGTTGGACTTGGTGATCTAGGAGGTCCTTTCCAACCATGAATAGTCTGTGATTTTGTGTGATTCTGTGACAAAGCTGGTAAAGAGTCTAGAAAACAAGTCTTAGGAAGAGCAGCTTCAGGAACTGGGGTTATTCAGTCTGGAGAAAAGGAGGCTCCGGAGAGACGTTATTGCTCTTTACAACTAGCTGAAAGGAGGTTTTAGCAAGATGAATGTTGGTCTCTTCTCCCAAGTAACAGGTTGTAGGACAAGAGGAAATGGCCTCAAGTTGTACCAAGGGAGGTTTAGATTGGATGTTAGAAAAAAAAATTCACTGAAAGGGTTGTCAAGCACTGGAACAGGCTGCTCAGGGAAGTCGTTGAATCACCATCCCTTAATACCCCAGGTATTAAGATGTGTAGATGAGGTGCTTAGGCACATGTTTGGACTTGGCAGTGTTAGCTTAACATTCGGACTTAACAATCTTAATGATCCAACCTAAATGATTCTACAATTCTAGGATTGTCTTACTTGCCTGCTTGAAAATACATTCAAATGAGGTATACAAAAAAGACAGGACAGAACCATATTTCTGATTTCAGCAGAGCAGGCAGTGAGGAAGCATGGAGTAGCAGCTCTGCTGAAATTATGCCCAAGAGTGGACACGGACCACATTTTAAAAAAATCATTTTTGAGCATTTGCTATCAAAATTTTGAGATATTCTGAAAGACTGTTTCCCTGTGATATTATTGTGATGTTTATTGTCTTAGTCAACTATAAAATAATGGCGTAAGCACAAAAAGCTGTTCCTTTTTCAGTTTATAAAGGTTTGAAATGAAATAAAAAGCACTTATAAATGCTTTTTTAATGTTTGCTGAACACAGGATTGCACTTGATGGTATTAGTAGTCTCTCTGGGTTTTCTCTGTGGTTTTACATGAAAATGCTGTACTACAGCCTTCTCCTGAAAGGTAAAGATTCCACAATGCCACTGTTATTTTTTATGCTATTGAAATTATATGGTGAAATAGCTGTTGATGATATTGTTATGAGAAACTGATAAATTAAATGAAATTGTAAATAAAAAACAAAACTGCATTGCTACTAAAGAATAAATGTGCATTACCAGGGTTGTAAGTACTGGAGTCTTTCAGTGCTTGTTTAATTTTTATATTATACTGAAAAAATGCTAATGGTTCCCCCCTTACTGAAGTCTGCTAATTTCACTAAAATAAATAATAGAATTGACCTTATTAAATCTTTAAGAAAGAATGATTTAAAAAAAAAAAAAAAAAAAAAAAGTTCTGGCTATATAAGTAGCTGCAAACAGTGAAGGCCATCAGCAGAGTATTGGACCAGGTGGCACACTGGAATTAACTGGTATGTACCAAGAGCATATCTGACTGCAGGTCTGGGAATGAGGAAGCTGGGAGTGAGGATGCTGAGCAGCAAACAGAGGAATCAGGGGAAGTAGACCCTTGAGTTCCCATCTTAGTGATGTGTGGATGGAGCAAGGAAAGTTCCTACTCATCTTGTTCCTGCAGAGTCTGAGGAAGAGGCACTTGGCATGCTTATTTTTCTTCGTAAATGAATAAAATTACACTAAGAACATTGATTACTTCTAGCACCGAACTGTCCCTCAAATGGAACAGTTCTGCAAGGTCTGAAAACTTGGCTTATTTTTTAGGCAACTGTAAAAAACCCAACAACAACAAGAAAACCCAACTGTTTTTGCCTTCCTGCTTTATGTCGCCGAGTGTAAAAGACTATGGGTTTATGTCACAGCTGTGCCTGGGAGTGCAGTCCTTAAGCAGAAAGAAGCCGCCTTAACACAGCCTCTCCTGCAACAGATTACATTTGTATTTAATACTTGTGCTTTTGAGAATACGCCTTTCATGGAAAAAAATCAGGACACTTTGTTGACCCAGCAGCATAAAAGTCTTAATTTGTGGTGAAAAAATAATGATGCCAGTGAGTAGTAAGCACACAGGTTTTTCCTTCATCTGTCTTGTGTCAGCCTCTATCAGCTCCCTTTACCCACTAGGCAAGGAAAGCGAAATTTCAAGTTAAATGCTCTGCAAGTGATGGATCAAAGACAGGACGCAATCCTTATCTATTAGGCCTAATGAGAAGGAGCTGTTAGAAGCTTCCATAATCCTATGGAGTCTGTATATATAAGGGGTTAATGAGTTCTTACCTGCCACATAGGTTAGAGGGATTCAGCTGGCCATGGAGACTGGTATCTATTCTCATAGTGCATCATAGAATCCCATTCATGAGCACGGTTTCTCTTGCTCTGCTAATTCTCTGTATAGCTGTACTGTAATCTGGCTCCTTGGGGCTTTAGCACCTTTTTACTTTATGGCTAAATTTATTTCTGATCAGTTTGAGCACCTTTAATTTTATGCATGTGTCCCTTTAACTTACTATCTTTCCATCCTTGAAGTATTTTTAAATAGCAGCTTGTACCCTCCTTTCAGCCCTTGTTTTGTTAGACAAAACAAACCATGCTCTCTTAGCTTCTTTCTGGCAGCCTTTCTTTGCATCTGTTTTAGTCTGAATGTCTTTATTTAATACCAGTGACCAAAATTATAATTATATTCAACTGCTTCTTCCTGTGCCTTGGGCAACAGAATCACTATCACTGCTGGAATAGACACTGATAAGAAATATCCTAAAATCAGTGATCACACTTCAACATGGTTTTATTTGATAATGAAACATCCTTCAATTAAGATCTCCTTCTGCATAGATAGATAGAAACTAAGGGATGACCTAGAGGCTTTTTCTAACTCTGCATAAAAAGAAATTATTTTATGTATAGACCTTTTCATTTCCTGGTGTGGATTCATTCTTCCTGCCTTTCAAAATCAGAGCAAAGACATTATGTCAATTTTTAAAAGATTTAACACAATCACTTTTTAAACTAAAGCATGAACTTCCAAATTTTCTTTCCAGGATGCAAACATGGAATGTTTTCAAGTGGGAATACTCATCTACTCAGAAAAACCTTGTTGTCTTCTCTGCATTCATGAGTAATCTGGAATGCTTATCTACTCTTGCAATTTCTTAGATTCAAAATTCCCATTGATATCTCACCTTTTTTCAGATTTGTTCACATTTTCCTGGCCAAGGAGTTCTCTGGTGCATTGATACACAGTTATTTTTGTAGCTGTGACTGCTGACTCAATTTCAATTTAACTGGATAACCGCATGGCCTTCCCAAGGGTACTTCTTCAAAGCAAGATTCCTTTAACCTGATGATCTGCGTTTAGAGTGTTCCTTCTCCCATTGTTAATTTTACATTTTATTCTTCAGAGGCACTTTTTTCATTGTAGCCTATTTTCTTCTCAAATCCATGCTGCATTGAAATCCTAGTCTTCAAAATATTCATGATCCCTCCAAGATTCAACTGTGAAGAGAATTACCATGTTTTTCATTCTATTCAAATGATGTGTTAAAATATGCTGGCATTTGACTCAGCACTAATCCCTCAGCTCACTATCAATAAACCCCTTTAATTTAAAATTATTTTTCCTTATTTAGTCAGTTCTGATTCCTCTGCTGTTCTCCATATTCCATTCTCTTCTATTAAAGTATTATGTGGAAATCCACATCTAATGCAATAAACTTCCTGAAAATAGTTTTACTTTATATGCAGTGCTGTAAGAACACAGCCATGGTAGCTAGGATTCCCTGCAAACTGCTAATTTTTTTTTTTGTTTTTGGAAGTAACTAAAAACTAATTGCAGCTAGAGTGATAAGACTGTTGCACCTACGCATTTGAAAGTGGTTTAGAGGGGAGAGCAAACTTCTAATTAGTGTCTAATAGATAGTGCAGCACTTGCAACACTGAGGATCAAAGAGTTTAGTTTGAAAGGATTCAATGTGTGTATCTTGTCAATTTATATACAGTGACCTAAACCAGTCTGAATTAATTACTATGTAGCTCAACTCAATTCCATGCGTACTTTTAAGAGCCACACCTATGAAAAAATAACAATAAAATAATCTGAATCTTTTTGTAGAATGAGCGGGATTTTAAATACAGCCTTTTCTTCTTGCTCTGTGTAGCCATAACCACATCGATTTAAGAGCTATGGTATTAATACCCCCTCTCTAAGCACGAGTGAAGTGGCGTTTCATGAGAGGTTTACCTACTGTTGCTGCTATCACATACCTTTCCATGCATGGGCCTATCTAAAATATTTCTGCAACTCGGAACAAGACTTCCTTTAGTACAAACCAAAGATTAAAATCAAGCTTTACAGAGGTCTGACATGAAGTCCAAACACACCTCCTGCTGAAGCTACAGTCACAGAGATGCTGTAAAGAGAAAGCAACCAGCTGCAAGTACTGTTCTGAAAGCAAAACCATACTTGTCTTCACTCATGTGAGCTGATTAAATGCATTTAAGTAAATCCACTTGGAAAGGCCCTGTAACATGGAGACAATATAGATGTCTTAGCAAGTGTATTCTAATAATTTAACAGTTAGATTATCATCTTAATCTCAATAGTCAGCCAAACAGCTACACTCATCAGCCTAGAACATGTTTAATGCAGTCTTCTGGAAGGAAGATTAGAAAAACCAAGGCTCTATACAAAATTACTGTTTCTTTTCAACAGAGCTGTAGTGGAAAGGGTGTAGGCAGCTCATAAAGAACTAGAAATAACCTGGTATTTAAATAAAGCTAAATAGAGATATTCTGTACTCATTCAAATTATGGGTAGCTTTCCTGGTTTACATTATCTAATCAACTCCTAGTATAATGCTAAATTTATCCCTAAAAAGAGGACAGAGTACTTTGGGAAATTCTTAATGAAGAAAAATTCTTGCATTATGGCAGAAATGGCATTCCCCCTGCAAAGCCTAGCTCAGTATACACACCCCACTGTCTGAACATTAGTATCTCACAGGTTTTATTTGTACAAAAATTAAATGGAAGTGTTACCACTTTATTCACTACAGGTAAGAATTTTCTTAAATACTTAACCCAAAGGCCTACAACTGGAAACTTATGAATTAAGAATAATATCCCTATGGATGATGCCAAGACTTTCCTCTTTAGCAAGGTAACAAGTGTGCTATGTATCTTGTTATAGGAGACTATCCTATGTGGTCTATTTTGATTTAGGATGCTAGAAACACAGCTTAAATTTTTACAAGGTGCCTTGATCAGAATAATGTTGACATTCCTTTTTTTACATGCTTAACCTACCTCACACCAATGGGAAAAGCTTGATGTAATTATTTTACAAGCTTTCCTTTTTAATATTTTTATTGCCCTATTTTAAGAAACTCCTTTTAGAAAAATGAAAAGGGGTGAAGGAAACAGCACCATACATTCTTTCACTTATTTTTAAATTGCTGCAGCTTTTAAACTTTTTCCTCTGTTTCTCCTCTTCTCCCTTCCTCACACTGAATGACAATGGCTTGAGTTCTTATGCACCTAGGATTTATCCGCACTAGGAACAATTTAAAAGCACAGAGGCTACAGTTTATTCACTAATGACACTTACTAGCTCAACTGGCAAAAAAAAGAAACTGAGAACTGAGGGAGAACCAGAAAAGTATTGTTATTCACATAAAATGACACTGGTAAAATTAAAAATATGTCAGATTAAAAAAAAAAACCCAAATGTTTTCTTGCATAGTCACAGAATACTATCTAGTAGTTCCTAAGATCATGAAGAATCTCATCTGTCTTCTTCAAAGTTCCTTTCAAAGAGGCAGCCTATTAACATTTCAGTGTTTTAAGATGACAAGTATAGAAGGTGATCATCAAAGTAAATGTTATTTTTAGTAGATACAGCAATAGCACACGATTAGTCCCAAAAGGTAAAGTGACAAATGCACTCTCTTTCGGTGAAACTTGGCCTTTTATCTAATGCATAAACCACTTTATCTGCTAAATGTTTTCACAGAACCATAGAATTGTTCTTTTTGGAAGAGACCTTCAAGATCATCAAGTCCAACTGTTTCATATGCTGTAGCTGTCTACTAAGAGTCAAAAACTCACCAAGAAACCTGTCAAGCAATCTTATTTAACGGGTACATGGCCAACTTGTGTGAGCAGCTGTGTCTGAACTCAAATTTCACTGCAGTCACCATTTCGAGGAACTGATGTGTACCTTCCCGTTGTCGGAAATGTTGTTTCACTGACATCCTATATTGGTGTAGCTTACACCACCACACCACCCTTCTTGACATAACCAGAAAGTTGGAAAGAAATGAGCAGTAAGATCACAGTAAGGTCTAAATGTTAAGTTTACAAGTCCAAGCTAATTTCAAGAAGATGTATATATGAAAGTTAGAAGACATAAGAAATTACACATTTCCTTTTTTTCATGTATCAATTGCTATTTTTCTTCCTGACTAGAGATGTCTGAAGTTTGGCATCCAAAACTAAGGCTTCTAGAGTAAGCGTCTCACTCATAAACTCTTTCAAGATTTTATTTCCTTTATCTTGTGACAGGAATAGCTGCTCAAATGAAGTTTTTGGGATTGGGATTATTTTCAAATAATGAGTGAACCAATCTGAAGTTATCCCGATAAAATCATTAAGCAGCAAGTCCTAAAAATATCAGTTAATTTTGATAATTTAGTACGCCATCTATGGTAATCCAAATATCTTACTCAATACTGTTATGTACAAAACCACTGAAAATAAAAAAAATTAATTTAAATTTTATCTTTCAAAAGTGAAAGTGCAATTAACACAGGCAAACTTTTTATAAGAACGTTACGTTTCTATTAAATTCACTGGCTGTGTAAGAGCCTTGCAGGTGTATTATCTACCCTAAAGTCAATGAGGATTTATTTTTCTGTTAATTTTGAATAAGCCCGGTAGCTGATAAATAAGGTTTTACTGCCACCATAATTATGGTACATATATCCAAAAATGCATAGCACAATAGTTTTCATAATTTTCAGTTTTACCGACTTTCAGACACTTAAGTAGAACAACAGTAAAATCCATAAAGTTCAAAAAATAATTAACACCGTAAAACACTGTATCAAGTAAGTGTGCACAAAACAACCATCCTGAATTGCTTTCTCCAGAATTCTGATAGGTTTCTAAGATGTTATTTACCCCCAACAGACACTCTTCCTTTACAGTACTGAATGGATTTTCCAGAACAAGATTTACATTTATAATTTTTCATGCATTACATATTTACAACTTGGAAAGAAATGGAAGGCCTTCATACATGTCAGCCTTTAATCTCATCCAGTCCTGAAGTCTCTGCAAAGTTGTTTTTTCTTGCGTTAATATTTTTGCAGCTTTTCTCAGTTTTTCTTCATTTCGTTCTAAGTAACGGATTCCGTCTGTCTGCAGCTGACTGAGTTTCTCTTTACGACTTTCATCCAGAGGGATGTCTTCATTCATCAGAGGGTTAAATCGGAAGTAAGTATCTGGAGGTAACAGTGCATCCAGCATGGTGTGAACTTCTGTAGGGAAAACAAATGAAGGAAACAGTTGTATTTATATGAGACGAACGCTCTCTGAACAAGTGATCTGCAGTGACACAGTAAGTGTAAATGCACGCTGCTTTCCTGAGCGAATGGTTTTGCACCATTGCCTTAACAAAACCACTTTCTCATTAGAAGGTTTGCAAATGACCCCGTAGCTCTGTTTACACTTTTAGGGGTTCATCTTTTAGTCTATGACAACTTCACCAGTATGACAATTAAGGTAGTTTTGCAGCTCTCCAGATCTTTAATCACATGTACATTCCATTCCAAGGGAGAGTGCATTCTGAAGAGCAGAAATGTAACTTGCATATTCCCATTCAGGATGCCCAAGATTTGTTACGCTCAGTACTAAGGAAAGTAGGTACAGCTATATATTCTCCCCCAATCTCAAAGACTGCAGTAAAAAAAATAAATATGTAGGTTTAAAGCTTTCTTTTGTTTGCAACTAACTCATTGTTTACATATCTCTACAGATTTTGGGTTTGAATTTAACATTCATTTAATTTAACACGTTCAAGTTAAATGATAACAGTTCAGTTAACCAGATCATTATTGTACTAGTTATGTAATGTATTTATACATTCCTTTCCTCCTTTTTTCCCCCCTTTATAACCTATTTTCTCTCTCCTTTTAGTTCTCTTTTCATTGGCTCCCTTACAATTCCATTTCCATGATTTCTTTCATCTTTCATTCTCTTTTATTTCCATCTTTGCATTCTTACCATGCTGCTCCTCCCCCCATTCTTTCAAACATCTACTGTTATATAAAAATTTTGAAGTGAAAAATACACCATAGGTAAGATTCTTGTTAACCTGCAATCTCTGCTTGGTCCCTCCTGTAAATTACTCATCTGTGTCTCACAAGATTATGTCTTGCCCTATTTAATAATCTCCGCTTCATAATCTAACTTCCCCTTTGCTCAAATCTACTCTCCCCTCCATTTCACATAGAATTATACAGGAAGGGACCTCAAAAGATCTTTTAGTCCACCCCCCCTGCCAGAGCAGGATCACCTAGATTAGGATACACACAAACGCGTCCAGGCAGGTTTTGAATGTCTCCAGAGAAGGAGACTCCACAACCTCCCTTGGCAGCCTGCTCCAGTGCTCCATCACCCTCACCATGAAAAAGTTTCTCCTTACATTTACATGGAGCCTTTTATGTTCCAGCTTGCACCTGCTGCCCCTTGTCCTATCATTGGACATCACTGATAAGAGCCTGGCTCCATCCTCAGGACACTCACTCTTTACTTATTCATAAACATTAATGCGCTCACCCCCTCAGTCTCCTTTTCTTCAAGCTAAAGAGACCCAGCTCCCTCAACCTTTCCTCATAAGGGAGATGTTCCACTCAGTCATCTTTGTGTCTCTGGGCTAGACACTTTCAAGCAGTTATTTCCATTCCTTTGGTCTCCACAATGAACTTTCCTTTCCTCCTCTTCCTTATCAAATTTCTTGATCAGCTGCAATGAAGCTTTTTCTTCCCTTGATAGAAGTGGACAGCATGCCTCTCCTTCCCAGAATTCCCATTACCTTTCCATGATTGTGCAAAAGGTAGCCCAAAGGCAGCCCAAAATTTAGCTTGTTCTTACTAATGAGTCAGTTCACAGAGATCATGCAGCAGGGGATCTAAACTGTAATAGTATTTTTTGTTCCCTAGCTTTTTACAGCATCAGTTTCCTTTGTTGGGGGCTGGGGGAGAACCTGCATATCAGTATTTCCCGTTTATAAAAACGGGACAGATGTAAACTGCTCATGATAGAGAGTTTCAGGGTACTCCCATCTCAGGAACAGAGTTTATTTTGGAAAACACATGCTTGGCTCCTCCTGACAGCAATAGAAGTCACGACCACTGGCAGGTACAGTCTAGTACTTTTCTTGGAAAAACACATTTATAAAAGCACATATAGAAAGGAACAGAACTAAAATACTTATTCTGAAGCTCTTGAAACCAAATCAGTGTTCTATATTAACTATTAAGTACTTCTGTTTATGGGAAAAACAAGGAAAAAGTCATTTTTCTATTGAAATTAATTCCTGAGTACACATTTATCCTGAAACACAAGTAAAAAGCCTGTCACTGTATAAATTCTGCTAGATTATCCTTATGAGAAATGTTAAGGTATCTTTTATCTTTGGGATACCTATGTCATATTAACAGTTGAGAACCCTTAGTGTCTAGCAAAACAAAAGAACTTAGTAATAGCATAGTAAAAATGCAAATTTGCTAAGAGGAAGGCTAAGAAACATTCATATTATCATCTCCAGAAAAATGTAATACAGGCACTAACACACCAACAATACGTAATGAGTTATGAAGAGACATGTTTCAAGTAGTTTCAATGGGGTGGGTAGAGAGGAGAAGGAGGATGACAAAACTTTGCAGACTACTGTCTGAACTGGAAGTGTAATTCTAAGAAACATTAACCTGAAAACAGTCAATACACAAATGTATCTTAAAACACCAACCTTCTGTATCAGTTGCACTGCTGATAACATTTGTGAGCTTGGCTTTCAAACTGGTGTATGTGACATTGGTCTTCCCCTCGCTTTCATACCGACCAGTGCCCAGAGATATCAGACATTGCAATGGAACATTCGGCCAAAGACACTTGCACTCATGGACTGCCAGTGCGGAAGGATTATTTAGAAGCAGACCTCCATCCTGTAAAGTAAAAATAAACACAGATTTTAGTACTATACGTAACAGATGGTAACAAAAGAAACTGCAGCTATAAACTAATGTGCAATATCAATTAAATCAAACAAGCATTAATTTCCATCCTTTGTGCAACTGTTCTTTTTGTGCTATACAGCAGCTGCATAGGTAGGCTGCCTGGGCTTATTGGCACTGCCAGAGCAGCTCCTGGGTCTGTGGTCTGTTCTGCTGTTGTCAGTATTGTATAGAAGAGGTTGGCTGAAACAGCAGTGTTCACCAGAACATCTGAAGAAGCTATGACTTCACTGTCTGAAACTCTTTTGGGTATGAACAGATATGTATGAACAGGTGGTCTGTATCTCACAATGTTTATTAGTGGTATTACGAGGATATATTCTTTAAGAAAACCCAAATCACTACCTGCAGATTAAAAAAGTAAAAAAATAAATAATTAAAAAAAAAAAAAAAAACACAAGAGCTAAGCTTGGCTAAAGCTACCTTATAAGCACAGTCATTACAGAAATTGCTACAACATGGATTTAAGACTTGAAAACTACAGAATCATTTAGTTTGGAAGTGACCTGTTGAGCTCATCTGGTCCAAGCCCCCTGCTCAAGAAGGGTCAGCTACAGCATGTTGCCCAAGGCCACGTCCAGTTGGGTTTTGAGTATCTCAACAAATGGAGACTCCAAAACCTCTCTGGGCAACCTGTTCCAGTGTTTGACCACCCTCATAGCAAAAAAATTCTCATATTCAGATAGAATTTCATGGAGTTTCATTTGTGCCATTGTCTTTTGTCCTGCCAGAGTGCACTACTGGGAAAAGTACAGCTCACTCATCTTCATTCCCTCCCATTCTTTATTCATCCACATTGATGAGATCCCCCTCGAGCCTTCTCTTCTCTAGGCTGAATAGTGAGTGACAGCTCTCTCAGTCTCTCCTCATATAAAAAGATGATCCAGTCCCTTAATCATCTTTGTGGCCTTGTGCTGGCCTCGCTCCAGTATGCTCCTGCCTCTTGTACTGTGGAACTGGACACAGTACTCCAGATGCAGCCTCAACAGGGCAGAGAGGGAGGATCATCTCCCTTGACCTGTTGGCAATGCTGTCTTAATGCAGGCCAGGATGCTGTTGGCCTTTTTTACCACAAGGGTGCATTGCTAGCTCATGTTCAGCTTGTTCTCCACGAGGACCCCAAGATCCTTCCCTGCCAGGCTGCTTTACAACCAGTGTGTGTTGGTTGTTCCTCATCAGATATAGGACTCTGCCTTGTTGAACTTCATGAGAATTCTCCAGCCTAATTGATAGCCCAACCATCTTGTGTACCGTCCATTCCTCCCAAGTTTGTCCCATCTGTAAGCTTTCCTGCAGGTGCTCTCTGTCCCATCATCCAGATCATTAATGAAGATGTTAAATAGTACTGGCCCCGGTCTTGACTTCTGGGGTACACCTCTAGTGACTTGCTTCCAACTGGACTTTGTGACATTGATCCTAACCCTCTGGGCCTGGTCATTCAGCCATTTTTCTATCTCCCTCTCTGTCTACTTATCTAACCCACATTTTGTCAGCTTGGCTATGATGTTATGGGAGTTAGGTGTCAAAGGCTTTAATAAAGTTGATATAAACAACGTCCACCGCTTTCCATTTGTCCACCAAGCTAGTCACCTCATTGCAAAGGCCACCAGGTTGGTCAGTCATGAGTTCCACTTTGTAAATCCATGCTGACTACTCACAGGCACTTTCTTGTCCTTCATGAATTGGGAAATCCCTTCCAGAAGGATTTCCTCCATCACCTCCCAAAGGATTGGGCTGAGGTCAGCCAGTACCCCAGAGCTTTATCATGACTGTCCTGAAGATAGGAATGTCATTAGCTGTCCCAAACTCTCCCAATCATCATTATCATTTAAAGACAATCAAAAGTCACCTTGCAATGGCATCAGCCAGCTCCATCAGCACTGATAGGTACAACCTATCAGGCCCTATGAATTTACATATGTCCAGTTTAATTAGCTGATACCTAACCTGCCTCTCCTCTACCAAGTGAAGTCCTTCTTGCACCAAACTTTTCCTTTAGTTTCGGGGGCCTGGGAATCCCGAAAGCCATTTTTTACTGGTAAAAACTGAGACAAAGGCAGCAGTAGGGACGTTGGCCTTTTCTATGCCATTTATCACCAGCTCTCCTGCCCCATTTAGTAACAGTTGCATTTTTTCCCCAGTCTTCTGTTTACTGTTTATGTACTTGGAGACTCCTTTCTTGCTGCCCTTCACATCCCTCTCCAAATATAACTCCAGACTGGCTTCTGCTTTCCTAACCTCACCTCTGCAGGGCTGGACAGGAGCTCTACACTCCTCCTGAGTCACATCCTCTTCCACCTTTTGTACACTTCCTCCTCATATCCAAGTTCAGTTAGGGCCTCCTTGCTCATCCATGCCTGCCCCCTTTGCTTGATTTTTGATTTTTACTTGTTGAGATAGTCCTTTCTTGAGCTTGGAGGAAATGACTACTGAATTTTGGCAAGCTTTCCTGGACCCCTCCTCTTTTCAAGGCCATAGCCCATGGGATTCTTCCAAGCAGAGTTCCGAAAATTATGAAGTCTGCTCTCCTGAAATCCAGGGCTGTAGTCCTGCTTTCTTCCCTGCACCCGTCTCTTAGGATCTTGAACTCCATCTCATGGTCACTGTAGCCAAGGCTTTCTTTAGATTCCACATCTCTGACCAGTTCTTGTTTTTCATAAGCATCAAGTCGATGAAAGCACCTCTCCTCGTTGTCTCCTCCATCAACCATGCCAGGAATTTGTCATCAATACACTTTAGAAATCTCCTAGGTCCCTTGCGCTCTTCTGGACTGTCCTTTCATCAGGTATCAGGATGATTCCAGTCCCCCTCTAAGGACCAGGCCCTGAGAACACAAGGCTTCTTTAAGCTGTCTGAAGATCAGTATCCAGACTAAGACTAATAGGAAGAGAGACTACTCTTCTAAATCTAGAAGTGAGGAGAGACATCTTTTGCTCTATGTCAAAAGTGTAGGTGGTAAGTCTGGGATAAAATACTTTAGAAACAGTAAGAATCAGTATGACTGATGGTAAAGCCTGAGAAGCATTGAACAAATTGTTTTTGATCCAGCAAATCTAAAAAATTACATTCAGTGCTTCCGGAAAGTAAAACGATCTTCACTCCAACTAAGAAATAGTTCACTTTGGATTTTACATTCAATGGGACTTTCTATATTGGAAATGCCTTTAAAGGACAGTTATAAAGGCTGAAAACATTGTAAATAGAGATTAAGATCTCAATAGCCATTCAAAATCTAGGTAAAGAAAACATGTAAAATATAAAAGAAGCAGAGCATTGACTAAAATGATCATTAAGCAAAAGCTCCCTATATCCTAAAGCTCCCCGAATTTCCTGTATTCCATACCTGACCATCACATTACAGGACTAAAGAAAGGCAACTCTAGTCAGTAATAGCTTAGAATAAAAATAAATAAATTAAAAAAAAAAGTGTTAGAGCTGATAAAACATTTTACAGAACCTCTTTTTAACCACAGCTGTGCTAGATAAGTAAAAACAGGATTACTGAGTGGAGGTAGTTTTTTTGTTGTTGTTGGTTTTGGTTGCTTGGCTTTTTTTTTTTTTTTTTTTTTTAAGCTTTCATTTCAACCTACAAAAAGCTCTTTGAACTCTTTCTGGATACTGTCTGCTTAGCTCAAAAACACTGCTAAAATGAACGGTCTTTATTGTTTGATTATGGTTAAATTAGCTTCCACATAGGAAACTAAATACAAGGGTGTTTTTGTCCTTGATATAATTGCCCATGAATCTTAATCTAATTTTAATAGTTTTCTTTGTGGTGCTTACTTTTCTTTAAATCTTAAGATTAAATCCATGCTCACCAAATAATTTCCACTGATCTTGTCAATATGATTTAATTTAACATGATTGCTTCACCATGGGAAGATTAGTGTTATCAAAATTTAGGGGGTTGCAATACTAGAATACTACAGTATCTTTGTAATATTGACAAATAAAAGGTCAAAGGAAGGTAGAGTACATATACCTACCTACACATACCAAATGTGTATTGTGATGGTAACTAACAGCTCTGTGCAATGATTTCCTTATTTAATCTTTTTCCCCATTTAAGTTTATTGAAATGACAGTAAATATCCACTTATAGAAAATTTCAGTTTAAGATAACTTGCAGCATTTATATTGATACATGTAATTTTTTTAGAAAGTTAGGAGTCAGTAGGGAAAGTAACTAACTGTTCTTCCCCTCCAAAGATTATGGTTGATAACGACCACATCCTGATCAATAATACAGTGCTTCAAACCAGTTTATTCTGTTCAACAAATAGTTCAATAACTGATTTTGTATCTTAGCGCTAATTACAAAGGCTGAAATTCTTGTGGAAAAATATTTCACAAGTTCTTAAATTAGCTGGAATGATTTCACATGTATATGAATTCTAAGGAAACTGTAAACAACAAAGAATTTTCCAGTTATAAGATTAAAAAAGTAGAAATTAACCTTCCTGATTGAGTAATTCCTCTTATCTTCACAAACCTGGACAAAAAGCCCTTCTCAAGAAATATAACAAACTAGCAATACAGGAATAGGAAAGCCAGATGTAAATTTTTTAAAAAGTAATTTTAAGAACTCATGACACATCCTTCTTCATGCTCGTCCTCCAGACACTGGACACAATTACAAGTGATCAACTGCAGTTTTGTACATTATATATACCCAGATCACAAGATCTTCACTTATCCTTGCTCTGAGCTTCTATGTATTTAGTCTGTCAATTTATTTTGGAGAACTGCTAAATTTGGTATCTTAACTTTTTTTCCTGATTCTGTTGAAGTCATTCTATAGTTATAATCTACATTGTTTGTAATTTACCAATTAAAATAGCTTTATTATAAGCTCTCAGCTTTTAAAAGATGTTTATAAAAACACATTAACAAAAATGCAATCTAACCAAAAGACTGAATGATTGCTAGTTGTATGGAATACCTTGATGACTCTTCCGCATTAGTTTCTATAAGCTTTCGTGCTACTTTGAAGTTTTTCTCTAGTTAAACAAGTGGATGTAAACAAAGCAAATTTATTTGATCTATAGATATAGAAGTGCCTGTTGGCCAAAATCTGAATTCTTGTTTATCTCCATTTTCAGAAGAAAGTAACTTTTTTTTTTTTTTTTTACGAGTCCATTCAATTTGAAACGACCTGTTTTCTTGGTACAATCTTGTCTTTGATCCACCCATCACTCAATCTTAAATTTAAAATTTTCAATTATCATTATGGTAGAATTGGGAACTTCCCAGCACACTTCTGCAGGACGGAAGAATGACAAACCAGGAATAGTAATTGAGAAGCAAGAAGTTTACACAATTAAATTTATTGATTCAGGCCATGGACTGAAAGACCTTCATGACTGAGGAACAAACAAAAGGAAACACTAGTAAAATACTTTTTATAAATCCAGCCAAGTGGATAGTTGTGATGTGCTATGGGGAAAAATATGACAATTGCAGAATAGACATGGGAAATTTGGTATGCCAGTGACAAGCTGCACTGCATTCTCTACAGAATAATTGTGGGGAAGTTTCATGAGCCTGACTTTCCATGAATAAAACTGTATTTAAACAATAATGCTTTTTGGAATGATTGCAAGTATAGTGATAAGCAAATGCCAACATTAGCAAGATGTGCAAAATTTGCTGACAGAATGCAACCTTCAAAGTATATGAATATTGTTGTATTCTTTGTGCCCATTATCTATATTATGGAATATATTTTCAGAATGTAATTTATAATTGAAAACCATATATTTATATAAACCATATATTTACCCATACAAGGATACATATATATATATATATGGATATGTTTACCCATACAAGGATAGCACAGTTCTGATCTCCTAAAGTCTTCATATCAACAAAATAATAAAATACCTCTGCCACCTAAAGGGGAAGATGACACAGCCAGACTTTTTCAAAAAGTGCATAATAAGAGTCAGAGAAGCTGTGGAATCTTAATTCTTGGCTATTTTCAAAATTCAGCTGGTCAAGGCTTTGAGCAACCTGCCCTAACTTTGAGGTTTATCCTGCTTTGAAGAAGAGGGTGGATCAGACGACTTCCTGAGGTCCCATCCTCCTTCAATTTTCCTAAGGTTCTACTCTATTTAAAGAAATATTATAAGAATCATAGATGCACATTATTTTAGCTGCAAAATAAAATTACATTTTAAAAGCCATTCTTATTAGGAATTGAACTTTGTCAGTCAGGTTTAAGTCATATGCAACTCATACCTCAGAATCTGTAACTGAAAGGGTATTTTACAGGAAGTCTTCAAATGACTAAACTGCTGACCAGCAGCCACAAAAACATGCAGTTGTCCCCAGTTCTGACTCAGGACTCAGTGCTGAGCAAACAGCCAGAGCAGACCCCTCAGTCTCTCTGTTCTCCCATTCTTACATTGCCTGCCTTTCCCTACATTTCATCATCTCTTCTCATTTAGCTTGTTCTCAATACAATTGCAAACTCTTTCGCACTTCCCAAACATACATGAGTCACCCCTTCCCTTTTGCCTGTGCTGCTACGGTCAGTGCACTGGCAAGTACCAAACATTTCTTCATATGCTGAACTTTGCAAAACCACTCCACACTTGAGTCATCTTAATTTGCTGGCAGTACACCCAACACAAAGTGCCAGAGCAGGAATGTTAATGCAAGTAAGTGTTGGAAAAGGTTGTATTACTTTCCTAATGTCATCATGAAGGTAAACAGTAAAAAAGAAAATTGTTGGTTTTTAAAAATTTTGTGTGTGTGTTTTGGTTTGGTTTTGGTTGTTTGTTTGGGTTTTTTTTAATTTCTAATAAAAACATTGACAGTAATAAATTAGTCTTAAATTGGGGCTTAACACTGATGTGGCTTAACAGCCTAGCTTGCCATAAGACAGAAATACATCTAATTTAGTGTGCTTTGGGAAAAAGGTTAAGATATTTACAACCATGAGATTCTTCTGCTATCTCTGGAACCAGAGATCTACTAAAATGACAGCCAAAAAGGCTCATGGGGGGAGTCCTGTGGAGATAAGACAGCACTGTTTTGGCTCAACCGTCAGTGCAAACAAATCTCAAAGTCCAGAGCGTCTGAGCAGAGACCTTTGCCTAATTAGGGGCAAAATGAGTATTAAAGTTTACACATTATCATGAGTATGATAATGAGCCTAAACCAGTACATGCTAAACATAATTGACTATGTTACTAACTCTCCACCCAAATCATGCTAAACGTCACGTAGAAGGCAGGGACAGACAGGATTAGGATATAAAAATCACACAGGGAATATAGCTCTCAGCAGGGGCAGGGAGAAGACAAAGTCTAGTAGAGATGGTTGACGGATTGTGCTCCTTTTCCTCCACCCAAGACAGGGATACCCTCTTAGCAAGAGCTGAGTCTTGGTATACATCTTATTCCTATTATCTATTAGCTTTACAACTCAGGCCTATGCCTCCAACTGTGTCAGATGTTACCCAGGAAGTCTTTTATTTGAGCTCAGTTATCCTTTTGCAGTCAGTGCATTTATCAACAGCCATTCCAAACCTATCTTTTGCTTTAATAAATCAAACCTATCTGTTTAACTTCTAAACTTTTTAGCATTAAGTCCTTAACTAGACTTGAAACAGGTAGCTACCATTTCAGCAGGCACCCCATAACAGAGCTCTTGAGACAGACACAAGCGTGTCAGTTGCAAGCCCCTTAGGCGGAGCTCCGAGCCAGACTCTCATACACACCTTAGACTTTGCAAAACTGCTCAGAAAAGCCCCTGGTCTCTGGCAGACAAACGTCTCACTCTTCCTACCCTTAACATGACACGCACATATAAACCCAAGCCTGGTAGCAACAGCAAAACAGTGAACCTGGGGACTGGGACATTACTTCCAGTCTCTTGTCAAAGGCTTTCCAAGTGCTAAACATTCAATTATTACATTTTCTTTAATGTTTTATCAGCTATTTCCCAAGTGAACTCAATGAATTTTTTTTCTTCCATAGATTTTTCCAGAAAGTTTCCTGTGCAATTGTAACCATATTTTAAGGGCTTGCTGGTAATTATCCAGAAGCTTAAGGCTGTATCTAATATTTTCTATAAATTTTTTGATGTTTGCAAAATATTCAAGGAAGGGGTCCTCATGATTTGATAAAAGATTGTAAATTATTTAAAGCAGGAAAAATGTGGGTTTTTTGTAGGTGTATGCCCCAACAAAAGCTGGTGAAGATACCCTGCCTGCCCAGTTCTAGGGATAAAGAAAGACTGGTTAGGCATTATGAAACAGAGGCAAATTCTACAATCAGGAGGAAGATATATATCAGTAGGTCTCCAAGAAAGTGCTTGAGACCACCTGGGAGCCTGTTAGCACAGGACCTTCTGAAAAATATCTTGTCCCATTGAAATAATTATGGTGAGCACACGAAGTCACCACTCACATATTTAAGTCAATAACTCAGAGTTATTTAAAATTAAGGTAATAAAAGACAAAATCCATTTGAAACATACTTTACCACGGGCAGTTGTTTCTAACAAGTTCAAAATACTCTGTACATTCACAGGCTGTCATTGCATTTCCTAATTTTGTCAGGCTCAAATTGTGTCTTGTAATTGTTCTGTGTAACATCCTGTGCGCTGCACAGTTTCAGTTAAATGATGCTGAACTTTTGTGAAGAAAATAATCTAGCACTGGATGAAGGACATATAACTTAAGAAAGCCAAGTCTGATATTTGGAAGCTGAGCTTGTTGGCTCCATAGTAACCACTTCACCTCACTGCCTATGCAGACATGCTTTGCATTTTAGTTCACTTTTACAGACTTGCTCTGTTGTTTACTTTCATTGTCTGTGAAAAAGTGGAGACAGAATTAGTACAAAGTGATCACAGGCTAGGACAAGACAGGCTAAGAATCTGAATGGACTTCTGCAAAAAAAATTTTTAAATTCTATGTTTAAAGTTAACATAATAAGCTTTATCCTTAACCTGCATATTTATTTGCTTCAAATGAGTTTGATGAGTTGCTGTACAGTAACAAGGGGTAACTTCTTAGGAAAGTTAAAATAACTGCTCTAAATACATTTACTCTAGTTTCCATTAGTAAAATGGGTATGCCTTGCTGGATCTTTCTTTAAAATCTGCTCAATAGATTTATATAAGTAGCAGTAAGTGTCCTCAGAGGAGAAGACAGGGATGATAAACAGAGTAGTTCTTTTACTGCCTGCAAAACCTATTTATACAGATGACTTAAAGATTCACATCCTGACTTAGTCCTCTCACTGCACTCAGCACCCAGGGCCATTATGAGAATTTTAGTATATTCACATATAAGGCTTTAAGGCTTGGTCAGTCAAGCATATCTGGGCTACCAAAGTAGCCCTTGAGAAAAAGGAATTTATACCTTCAGATTTAACTGTACAATAAACTAGCTCCCTGTAGTGTTTGGCACAAATACACTCTCCTCAATACAAAGGTTACGTGATTATCCTGTTCTTTGAAATAAACATTAATTATGGCTCTCATGAGTACTAAGTCAGTCAGTCTGGTCATAGTACTACTGAGGATGAAACTGCTGAAGAGAAGCTCCCAGAAAGTACAGGAAATCTTTATGTCCTTTCATGAACTATTCTGCTCTCATAAAATGTATCTTTTATAAACATAAACAGTACAAAAGTAGAACTGTTTCCTCTCTATCTTTCTGACACACAATGGATGGTGGTGCCAATATTTCTAACAAATCTCTACCTAAAACGTACAGTGCCCTATAACAATTTTAGCTTTGTTCTAAGGGTGGGTCTGATCCATTTTGCTGCATGAGGGATGAATTAGAAAATATTTTTTAGTAAATTAGATAATTTTCTAAAAAACACACCACCTACAGTTAATCTCTTTATGCAATTATTTTATGTAATTTGTTTAGAAAGTCACTCACTTCATAATCATGCTAATATTGAGTCAACTACATACAATTTTTAATGCATTCTGCATTGTGCTGATTACCAACAGAGGCTTTCCCTGGTGACAGATATTAATACAATCCTCCTATACACCAAATTTCTAAAACTTTCAGAATGAACGTATTCCATCACTTAAGGAAAGGCAGAGATGCTCCTTTAAATTCCTGAAATAAAATATCCTGTGCTCTTTACTTTGTAAAGCTATCTCAAAATTTTGGTTCCTCTTTGCACACTAGAAAAACACTCTAAACTTTGACAATTAACCACTCAAGTGTGTGCTGAAAAAGGGATTCCCCTTGAACTGGCTAATAGAAAAGTTCTTTAGAAAACATTTGTACAGATAATGAAAATTAAATGCGTTTGTATTTATATTGCTGGATGACACTGATTTTAGAATTTCCTTTGCTGTTTGTCATTTTTAAAAAAAAATCAGAAGGTATATTAGCTGCTTTTGTACCTCTACTACAACAGCTGTGAAAAGAAAACACTACCAAGATCACATTGCATAAAGTATAAAATGTAATAAAGTTTGGAAGATTACTAAAAAGCATCCTTTTCAGTACAACTGTTTTCCCATAATGTATTTATATTCCCCCCCCCCAAAAAAAATTAGCAACATTGTAATAGACTGTTTGCATACACACAAATGTCATGCTAAATGCTTCTGAGATATCAATACTATTGCTATTATAAGCTAAACCTCTATTAATAATATATTTTACCCTACATTAGCCACATTTGACATCTCTTTAGAATGGATGGTTGGCTGAGGTAGACTGCTAGGTGATTATCTTTAATAATTAAACTCAGCCCAGCAAGTCACTAATTCAAAGAAAATGACTGTCTGCTCTGAAGATGTTACTGAATTCAGGGGGTTATTTCAGACATGGAAAATGTACTCTTACACTGTACTGATGAAGACTTGCTAAATATTAGCAAACAGCATAAAAGAAATAATTATTTGCCAATAAAATATAGTCAGATATTTCATTAAAAGCATAAGCTCTGCAGCACAGATTTAATTAAATTAATTCTGCAATGAACAACAGGACACATCATCAAAACAGTATGGATTTTAACTGTGGATCCTAAATGATTGCCTGTAATATTACAAGCAAGGATCACAGTGTGTAACCTAAGAAAAAAACCTAAGAAAAAAATAACGTACACTGGCCCCAAACACAGCCTTGCAATCAAGTCCTCTAGATGGTGTTTGTGAAGCACAGACAAGGTTCAAGAATACAGTTTAAAAAACAAAATCAAAACAAAAACCCAACACATGCATCCAAATAAAATCATTCTGGATTCAGATGACACTAGTGATCAAGTCTAGAAGATTTGTCCTTTCTGACAACATATAGCTTAAGATACATATAGAAATCCACACCTTTCTGCTCTGACAGGGTGTATTGGATTGAGGAGGAAGCTCACCAGCTACACAAAACAATTGCATTAGATTTCTTGCTCACCTCCAGAAGTGAGCAAGAAATCTAAGATCCAGAGATATTCTAATCTTTGTGAAAGGTGATTAAGACTCAATACCCTTTTACATTAATAACCTGATAAATGTTACTGACACTGCATATCAATATTAGTTTGCTATCCAATTGGTCTATACTTCTAGCTGCCAGTTTATTATGTAATAGTAAAATGTCAGAAAAGTCTAAGTGATTTGAGAAAGATACAGAGGAGTATGAAGACTAGTAGTTATTTGTAGGGAATCCAAGTGAGTCATATTACTGTATCTATCACTGATAAAGGCTACTCAAAACCTGCTGGCCATTCATCTGTTTTAAACTATACAATAATCAGAATGTTGTAAGCTAACTCTACAGACAACTTCTAAAGTTAAATGCTTTAGACTCTGCAAGTTTCTTACCTTTCATATTATAATTTCAAACTGAAATGGAATTTCCCATAAAAACACTCTCTGCAACTATGCAAGTTACTTAAATTTCTTAATACAATTTTATTTTTTGTGACTCAAATATTAGATTTCATTTCATTGCAACTGAAACAAAGCAGGTTCTCAACTAAGGGATTTAATCTTAAAACAGAAAAAAAATTAAGAAATACAGTTAATTAATTGAGATAATTGATGTGAAGGGTTCAAGATTTTAGTATGAACTATGTAATATTTGTATCCATGGTGAGGGGCAGGGGAAGGAGGAGAAAGAACTGAAGGTAAAGTTCTGCATTTTCATGAATCCTCTAAATTAAGAGAAATGTGCTTAGATGATAAATTACAAGACAGGTTTATTAAAGGCAGATAGAAATTGAAACAGAAATATTTAGATAAGGAAAATCTGGATTTATAAAGCACCTTACACACCAGCCCACTGGATGCAATGAAAGGGACTGAAGTGGAGAAAGAACTGGCTAATCAGATAGGACAGTAGTCTACACTGAAGCACAAATTCTTTGGCTGGGACTGTTTTCTATCCGAGGCACTCAACAGCTGGTTTCAGGCTTTATTATTACTTTCTCCAAAGCATGCAATTGCTAATGAAATCTGTTACTATACAGTTAGAGACTTTGTAAATACAAAGGCCTTACTGTAAATATAGAACAACTCTAAGGAAACCCAAAGGAGACAACATAAAGCCAAGCAAAGTGTTTATAAACACAAAGCCGTGTTCTTCAGACTAAGCTGGCATCAGACCAACCATGAGAAAAATCTGCATGGAGCACTGTCACAGAACACTTTACCTATATATGAAGTAGCTGTTGAACAGGCTACTGTAATTCTAAGCTATACTTCCCTCCAAAAATGGAAATACACGACACAGTTAAGACATCAGTGTACAGCGTTCCAGCCTGATAAACTCCTCTAAATTTTGCTTCTAATTTAGAAATGCTAATTTTGAATCTTGTATAAAATTCAACTTTGCACAGTATGTCTCAGGTCACGCCAAAACACAATGAATAGTCCAGTTTCAAGAAGAGATGACTCAACCTGCAGCAGGTGCAATGAAGGACCATTGGGATGAGAATACAAAGACTATTTTTCAAGACTAAGGCAGACTGGCATACTTAGACTAATTAAAAAAAGGATACGAGTGTTTTCTATATACACATCAGAAGAGTAAATACTACAAGAAGAAATGTTAACTAAACTAGAGAACAGTACTTGCACAAGAAGAATTTGTATCCATTAGCTAGGAATAGATTTAAGAGTGAAAATGAGAAATTTTCTGGACATGAAAAAATGTAGATATACTTTCACCAAATAACCTTCTACAAAGGTAGCAACAGCAAAGACAGCTTTACATGTTTATGGATGACAGTCAATGATGCAGTAGGGGACCATGATAAAGGACTGAATTTGACCTGAAGGAAACTGTCTTATTCTATATTCCCCCCTCACACCCCCCAAGAAAATGCAAGCAGAAATTACTCAAAATTCTGTACTCAAAAATCCAATACATATCTGCTACTCTAAAAAACAAAAACCAGTGTAAATACACCATAAAAGAGACTGACAACTGATTTGGGATTTGCAAAATTAACACCGTAGATTTATCCTTGTATAGGAAGAGTAGCTCAGTACAGGTAACAGGGCTTAGACATTGTGCCCTATTTGACTAAGTGGAATAACTCGAGTATTGAGCGAATTGATTTTATGCACATTTTGTATACACGGTGAAAACTATTACTGTCACAGTACTAAGGTCTGTATCCACAACAAGAAGGGGGCACTTTCCTAAAATACAATAAAGCAAATTAGAGACTGAAGGGTAGGTAGCTGACAAAGCATGAAGTGATTTTTCGCCCCAAGAACCAGACCGCTATATTCATAAGCAAGATTTACTTAATAAAAAGTAAAAAGGTAAAAGTATATCAATAATCCCACTACATTCTTAGGCTTTTATTTGCCATGAGTATCACCAGGCTATTTCATATGGAAACATGACCCCATTCAAGTCAGTATTACACAGACAGACAACCCGGGAAAATAAAAATTATAAGCTGTCACAAATTGACAGTGAACTGTTCTTTCTGATCTAAGAAATGGTGGCAGGTAACGTCAGAACTTGAGAGTGGCAATCTAGATTGTCTGTACACAGCCTAATGAATTGATTCATCATCACTATCATCTTCCTCTGATTCTACAAGATTTGTTTTATAGCAAATATTAGCTGGTAAACAGTGTCACTAAAATATACGGACTCCAAAGTCTAAGCAAAAAAAATCATTACATATAATAGAGTTGCTTTTTCTTTAAATAAGCACCCTGAAAATTACATTAGCAAAGCATCACTCAATCATTTGAAAGAAAAACTATAATGCTTCCAAGTTAAATGCATGAATAAAATAAATTCTCAGTTTAATTTCACTGAACAAATCTTCCAATAACACCTCACTTAGCAATTCCCTGCAGGGAATCCTGCAAGCAGTCTGCTCTGCAATTTCACAAAGGCTGGCAAACTGCATCATGCGCAACCACCTTAAGAGCTGTTCACCAGACCTCTAGAATCTATAAGAGAAAAAGAAATGCATACAGCCATGTAGCTAACTCATTCCAGTAAATTCCCACTTCCTTAAACAGTATGCAACACTGCCTTGAAGGCTGTAGGAAAATGTGTATGGCAACAAGTAGACAGAGAAACAAAGAAATATTTGTTTCTATCATTGTGAGAACAAGATACACCTACTAAACCACAGTCTGTATGAGCTCTGGTGCATACTGATCACCATGGCATATCCTAAGAATGAAAAGAACTTCAATGTGACCTATATTCTATGTCTTCTTAGAGCCTGGGAAGCACCCTTGAATCTAATTTTAAAAGCTACCGTGTAAAACCAATTAGGATAGGATCCACTAAGCAATCACTGTTGAAGGCCTTTCCTGTAACAAGCTACAAAGATGAAAGTGGGCTTTACAGATTTACTGCCTAATAAAAGGGAAAAGTTTGAAAAATACTAAGAAACACTGTATTGTCTTTTAAAAATGAAGGTGAGTCTTGAACCTTTACTTACATCCTATTATTCTACTATACATACTTCATATTTCTAGGTTCTATTCTCACCACACATCCTGTTACACACCTGCATTATCAAACCTCCACTAACAGATTAGCTGCCAATTTAACCTCTTTACTATCAGATCTTGCTCAAAGAAAATATGATTCT
This sequence comes from Megaceryle maxima, assembly GCA_024605025.1. NCBI lineage: Eukaryota > Metazoa > Chordata > Aves > Coraciiformes > Cerylidae > Megaceryle > Megaceryle maxima. The sequence goes on along the minus strand of JANHGN010018878.1, from coordinate 23,501 downwards.
TTGAACAGTACTACAAGTCAACACCAGCATTTTAATAAAAGGAATTGTAATGCAGCAATTAAATCAAGGGAAGCTATCAACAAAAAGGTGAGCAAGACCTTTGTATTATTTTATTTTGAGGAAAATCTCTGGCTTTAACTCACCAGCACCACCACACCACACACAATCCCTGCTGCCCTTTTAATTAATCCTAGGGTACAAATTCAGATTTTTATTGTAAAATCTAGTAAATTAAGTGTGAATAATGATTGTTAAATCTTAAATTGCTCTTTTAATGAATTGGTAATTTCCTCAGCATACTGCACTGTCTACTGAAGTGACATTATTGAGTACCCTGAATGCTTTTCACACTACGGGGGAAGGGGGGGGAGGGGGAGAAGAAGAAAGAAAAAGAAATAACACCCTTCTGTGGGAAGTAGGAAAAAAAAAACCCAAACCACTGATTGTAACAGGACTGGGGAGAGGTTAAGACCCCTCAGTGCTTCATAAAGGGATTTTAAAATAAAAAAGCTGACATGTGGCAATACAGCTTCTATATTGTAACATCATGACTTGGTGTCTGTTGACTTGCACGGTTCCTGGAGAAGCATGTTACAGGGATTAAATCCCTTTGAATGTTAATGTGCTCCTCTTTTGAACCACAAAGAATATTAATCCTCCTCCCCTCATCTACCAACAGCTGCACTTTTTTTCCTACTTAACAGAGTGGAACCAGATAGCATGGCATGATTGACCTGAATGTAAATATTACTATTTGTTTTTGAACCGCTTACTTTTTGTGGAAATTTAACAAACCTGGCATCAGCTTATCTGCAGCACAAATAAGAATAAATCTTCAAGCATCTAGAAACCTCTTTCTAAACAATTACATCAGAAGAATTGTGAAAATATTACCTTATTAAAAAAATTAACACACTTCACAATCTCCTTAAATGTTTACAGCAAGTAGTGCAGGAAGTCAGACTGGAATGTTCCCAGAAAAAGGGCATATGTATGTGTACACAAATATACAAGCAGATATATGCATCTAGAGTCATACATAAAATCTTTATGAATTAATCTCAACTTTCATTCAGCTACTTTGTACAGTTTGCAAAAGAACTGCAGTTCCAACAAAAGCTAGATAACCTAAGACAAAAATATGCAGGTTGGCCATAAATCAAATCCACTAAATTTCCATTATCAGTGTGTTTTCACACATTTGAAGTGTCCTAAATAGGATCAGCTGCCAGAGTCTTTTTCATTCAGATTTAAATGTACAACCAACTGATAAGCTAACAAAAAAAACCAAAACTGGTGTCTATAAATAAACCTTTGGAGTCCCAAACTTCCAAGTCAGGAAACACATCTCATTATATTTACTATTCTGAATTTTCACAGACATTTTACAATCATTTTCACATTTGGGCTGTCTCTATTCTTTGAATTGTTTAGAAATATCATCAATGCAGAATCATATATATATAAATTAACAAGAAACTACCACAGTTTATGTTCAGAAGATATATTATGCTGACTAATGGAAGTTTCTAATCCATTAAAAAATAATCTTCAAAAGACCATAATTTTTCTGACACTGTACTACAATATTGAAACTTCTGGCATAAATTATTGGTTACAGTTAATCATACTGTGCTGATACACTTTGGAAAATTCATGGTACTATGGAGAATGTCTAACAATGTTATGCTTCATTTATTTCTGTAATTCAAAAGCAGTCCAACCCGTTAGTGTACAGACTTAAAGGGGTAAGACAGAAAAGAGGAAGTATTTTCATATAAATTACAAATGTTACTATCATACATGACCTGGCCAAGGAACTTGACAACTGCATTACAGTTTTAGAATCAAGATGTTTAACAAAAATCTACTATCTCATATTTATGATATGAGCTATAACTAAGGACTCAAGAATTAACAACATACTTTAAAGCTAATCACAAATCTATTTTAAACAGGAATATCAAAGCATTTCGAATTCTATTTATTTTAAAACATATTTATGTACATGTATTCTTTCCATTAAAGTTCCCAAGATGAACTGAAGATTAAACTCTTGATTATCTTGCATTTTCCACAGAGGTACCATTACACCCAAAATGATAAGGGTAAGAGACTGCTATGTGCATGGAGGCTCTTACTCAGGGTTAGGCCAAGCTAATTCAAGCTTGAGTGTGCAGTGGTGGATTTATAATCAGATAGATATCTGCATAGGGACAGTTACGGAGCATTTGCCGTGCAGCACCTTGCTAGCCAGCTGTCCATAAAAAGCCAAGCACGCTCCACAGAAAACAGATTACTATGGAAATAGAGATGGGGTAAGAAAAGTGTAGTCTGGGGAAAGAAAAGCATGAAAGACACAAAAGATAACAACCTTTGGGTTCTAAAAGAATTAAAGATTGATTAAATATCATGCCTGCATAGAAGAGATTTTCAATGATAAAAAAAAGTCTGTCTAGAAAATTTAACATCTAGTTCTACTACAATAAACAGGTTTTGTCTGAAAACATATTTAGTTCTTTATAGGTGAACTACATCCTAAGCCCTTGCTTTCCAGTAATTAAAATATATCAAATGGAAAAGAATGGTGAGTTTGTGATACAGCGCTGTTAAGGTCATATAGAAGGGCTTTGTCCAAAGACTCTGCAGTAAGGAAGATGAACTAGACTTCATTCTAGCTCAGTGTGTCCAAGAACACTGTATCTGAACTTATTTTCTAGTCTGATAAACTGGACTTAGAAGTGAATATAGGTGAATAACCACCTTACTGCATTTCAAACAGGTCTGACAATTCAGAAAAGACAAGTAACTGTCTAAGCACTGGTAACTAAATTAATAATCATGTTAACTACTCTTCATAGGCTATTCTTCATACATAATTACAGAGAGATTTTGATGTACTCTCAAGGAAAGAGGGGGTGGAAAGGTGAGAAGAGGAAGAAAAGTACTTCACATAGCTTAACACTGACCCATTCAAGCAGTTCAGGAGATCTTGGAACAGCTCCAAAGGCTAGAGCAGCTCCCTTTCCAGTTTTGCTCGGCCATATGGAAGATGAACACATTTCAGGATTTCAAGCAGTGCTTAGGCTTGAAATATCTCATGGGTTGCTCCATTTTTAGCTTTAAAAAAAACCAAACTCAGAACTTATTTGCTTGTTTCAGGTGGTAGTTGATTAAAATGTTTTGGGGATAAGAAGATGCACCATATGTGGAAGCCTGGGGGTAGGGAGGGAAGGGAGAGGAGAGGAAAGAAGAGACCCTAAACAATAATGGAAAACAGAATAAAATGAAAGATCTCTCAATTTGATGGTGTAGTAGAACCATCCTGTCCTCCATGGGAACCCTTCACTTTCACCCCCCAATTTATGTAGAGCTTTTATGTAGCTAAACATAATTATTCCATCTCCTAAATGTAAATTCAAAATATGGAAATATGCTGGCTTGCCTCCAGATTATATTATAGCTGTTTCTCTGTATCGGCGCTTCTTTTTATTCTCTCAATCTAACGAATTTTTCACTATTTCATCTCCTACTCCTTGCTCATCTGTTAGTGTTTAAACTTCAGTATTACACATATTACAATGCTAGTGAAATTACACAGCCCATTAATGGATGCCATGAGAAATTCTCTGTGTGATCCAGGTACATCTTATTACTCAAAATAACTATCTAGTAGTTAAGGCTAATGTCATCAAATGAATTAATGACAGAAATGTAACAGATGCTTTCTGTAATTTAAGTGATAGCATCCTGTGCTGTCTTTGTTGAAAGTCTCTGGTTCAGTCACCCTTCATATTCTTTCCTGCATCAGATCTTTCTTAAAATAAACAGTAATATATTTAAATTAATATGTACTGTAAAAAGGTTTCTTTGAAAGCTCAGACAACTGCAGAACAGTAAAGGGGCATTGGAGGACAAGAAAACAATGGTTAAAAAAAAACTACTAAAGAAATTAATTTTCCTTGCTCTTTTCTAATCAGGATCAGCAACAGAAGCCATAATACAATAAAATAGCATACACTGGTGATAGGAGACATTGCTTTATCCTCAAGGGAGTTTCTTTTGCAGTTGTCCTCTGACTTTAAGCATGCTGCCATAGCATCTCATTCTTTTTACTAGCTCAGAAACAGGGTAGAGCTTAATAAGCTATCAATGGAAAGATTTAAAAGCAGACTTTAAACTGAAATTATGCACTCATAAAACTAGTAACACTGAAATACATAACTTGATTTTTTCACACTTTATGGTATTGTGAAGATTTTAAGTCATACCACCAGTTTAGTGAAAATGAAATACTCAGTGAAATACCAGTTGTAAGCAGGAAGTCAGAGGCAATAACTCATATAAGTTTTCCTACCAGGCAGAGGAGAAAGGAACAGAAGAGCTTAAGTTTGTATGGAGAAGACTAAGATTTTTAAGCCTCTACCCTTTCTAGTTCTGTAAGGCCTATACAAGCTAAAATTTTCCTTTCATACTCCTATCCACCTTAGATTTCCTTTCTGCTACCAACTTACTTGCTTAGTTGACAGGTATCACAGGGTGACAAGGGTTGGAAGGGACCTTGGAGATATTTGAGTCCAACCCCCCTGCCAGAGCAGGATCATATAAACTAGCACAGGTCACAAAGGAACGCAGACAGGTGGGTTTTGAAAATCTCCAGAGAAGGAGACTCCACAACCTCTCTGGGGAGCCCATCCCAGTGCTCTTTGACCCTTACAGTAAAGAAGTTCCTCCTCATGTTAAGGTGGAACCTCCTGTGCTCCAGTTTACGTCCATACCCCCTTGTCCTGTCACAGGGCATGAGTGAGAAGAGGCTGTCCCTTACCTCTTGACACTCAGCCCTCATATTTATAAACATTTATCAAATCCCCTCTCAGTCTTCTCCAGACTGAAGAGCCCCAGGTGTCTCAGCCTTTCCTCA
>JANHGN010018878.1:0-10315 GCA_024605025.1 Megaceryle maxima | reverse complement strand
AAAAAAAAAAAAAAAAAAAACAGAAAAAAAAAAAAAAAAAAAAAAAAAAAAAAAAAAAAAAAAAAAAGGGAGTTTTGACTAGTTTGGAATACATTTGATTGCAACCATTTACAACTAGTCATTCATACACACTGCCATCTAGTGTGTGCCTACAAATAATTATGACTTACCCTTGTAGGAACAAAACAACAGTATCCAAAAAGCACAGTTGCAAAATACCATTAAAAAGACCATGAAAAAATGCAATTAATGCTTCACTACAATTCTTAAGATATATTAAGCTAAAAGGCAGGCATACAACCTTTAAATCTAATTGTGAAATAGTGTGAGAAGATGTAATTAAGCATTTGGAATAACTGGAAGACAAGATTTTTCCAATTTGGAAATGAATGCAATAGGTTTTAATAAAATTAATTTTAAAAGGAGTAAATTCTAGAAATAGAATACAAATAAAACATATATTCAGAAAGAACCTATATAAAATTACAGATGGTTTTAAAGGAAACATGACTTTCAAGCTTCTTTTGCTCTCACAAACCCCATCCCCAGGATTCGCTGACAGTGGATTGATGCTCTCTATTTTTTTAAATGTCACACACATGCTTAATACAACCTGGGTCTACTTGACATATCAAGGTTTCATCAAGAGAAACTTAACTCTCAAATCACCAAATGCCCGTATTCGCACAAATTAAACATCCACTGAGAAACACCATTTTCCTGAGTCATTCAAATCCTTTGCTACCTCCTCTTCCTCTTAACTCTCCAGCACCAATTGTATATCAACATGTATGTGCTATTTTAGCAAATAGTTCTAAAGACAGACAAAATTCGTAACAAATGTCAACTCAAATTCACTTCACCTCCTGAGAAACAGTACCAAAATGTGCAGTCTGAATCAGCACACAAGTGACTGTAGACAGTCTCAGAGTCATGGTACTCATTACAGGACTTTGTTGAAGCCTGCTATATGGTAATGAGACACAGGAGAATGAGGTTAAAATCGGAGATATAATGCAGGCTCTTATCAGATGGTCCAGTGAGAAAAACTCTCGATGCTTCCATCACATGCCGTTCTGTATCATGGACTCCTACACTTCAGCCAACATCTTAGCCTTGATGGCCAACACTTCAGGGGGAAAAAATACTTAAAAACTGGGAGGCTAAGGAGCTTATCTTGAAGAACACAGGGATACAGCTGGCTAGTAAGATACAGGATAGGCAAGAATATAATCTGAAAGACAAAAGTATTCCTTCTTTATTCAGTACTAATAAAACTGCAGCTGAGTGCTATATCTGGATCTGAATGACCTTCTTAAAAAAAAAGTAAAATAAATAAAAAAATCCCAAACACCACCACAAACAAAAAAGCCACACCACAAAAAGTGCCACCCTACAACAATCACAGGTCAAAGAAATAATTCTTTAAAGAAAGCCTGAATAAACAGGCTGTGACAAAAGTCTTTAAATGCACAAAGTAGCTACTGCAAAGAGAAAAGAAAGCATCCTTTATCCATGTTGCTGGAGATTCAGGACAAAAGGACACAAATTTGAACTACAACAGGAAGATCCACATTAGACATTTAAGATTTTTTTTCCTTCCAGTGTAAAGACAGTGGAACACTAGCACAATTTTCTGAAGAGATCTGACATGATTAAAAAATCTTTGAAAATTGTCAATTGTGAAATATACACAGCTGATCCTTCTCCTGGGAAATGGGATAACCTCCTAAGAATGCTTCCAGCTCTATAATACCATGATGAGTTCTCCTGAAAGAAAAATACCTCTTCCATCAGAAATGTTTTCAAAATGCATTTAAAACTGGAAAGACATAATGCAGGGGGGAGGGGGATTAAAAAAAAAAAAAAAATCATCAACACTGAGAGGTGGCAGCTTCATTTAAGGAGTGTCCTCATTCCCCAAATCACTCATGGCTGTGAGAACAACATGGAGGCACTAGCCCTGTGCTGTTCTTAACAACTTGGGGAGGAATATTTTGGGAGAATATCCCCATGCAAAGTCCTTATACAAGCTTTCCAAAAGTCAGTTTTGGATACCTGTGGAGACCAGTACAATTCAGATGTCTGGAGTAAAATTCACTAGAAACCAATATGGTTAGAGAATCTTTGATCACTGTAATTCAGTGCATCTGAATGCCACTGATTTTTATAGACTATAGAAAATGGAAATATATAGATAAAGAAATTCCAGGGGGAGGAAGAAAAAGTTTCTTTTAAAAAAGTTCTTGAAACACACCTGCACATTTGAAAAGGTAGTAAGGAGTTTGCCTGATCGCATACTCTTGATGTTATAAACTGCTCCTTCTGACTGAATTGTAAGTGCATCACTATGAAGAGGTATCTTTGATATACTGGGAGACTGCATGAACAGTAAAGAGAATATAAAAGCCACATCCACAGCATACCTGCAGATATGTTGTCCTCAATGGGTTAAGTGCTCTGTGCATCTATGATGGCATGTCATACTCTGGAGAACAGCAATAAACAGCCTCACTTACAGAATTCCTAGCAGTTCAATTCATAGGCATGGCACTCCCTCCTCTCAAATGCCTTGTTTTCATATTTGGATTTTTGCACAGAACAGGCACAAACTCAATACAGAATTTACATTAACTGAGTTCCCCATAAAAATGTTCAGAGGCCATTACTGCACTGCACGTGCTTGCAGATTGTCTGGTGCTTCCACACCCAGACAGTAACTGGCTCAGTAAATGGCAAATGACTTAAGTATGCAGGGTCCATTAGAGCATCAGTACAGTGATTTTCCCTGTGACTGCCTGCATTTACACCCAGTGACAACAGGTGAAGAGAAGTACAGGAAAGTTAACTACAAAGACAGATGCTGTGATGCTGAATTCACAGAAAAATTATTATCTCTAAACCTCAAAGGCAAAATGGCTAAATGATATTAAGAGATATGAAAAGCACAGCAGTAAAAATAAAGCTGTAATGCAGAAGAGGCATCCTTCCTATCACTCTTGTAAACCATAATTCATAAAGCTGCAAGATTCTACAAATCCTGTTGGCCTACGTACTGTCAACACAAACTGCAATGGTACAGTACACTGCTAGCACATGCTGATAAAAATGTACAACCTCTGCCAGCCATGTCTTGTCACCTATTATTGCAAGCTGGACTACTGTGTACAAAAGCTTGACAGTGTAAACAAAGCTTAAAAGAACACGTTAAGTACTTAGGAGCAGTTAAAAACCCCCAAATCTGGTGAAGAATAAAGTTAGTTCTGAGACTAGTGGGATCAAATTAGGAACATTAAGCCTCTCTATCCATGATAACATGACTTTATGATGGCTGAAAGAAATACTAGAAAAGTGTTTTGTAGTGAAACTATCTTCCAAAGAAATAGCTACTTATTGCTAAATTAACTAGCAAAAGGATTTTTTTCATTATAAAGCAGGGAACTCTATTGTGCCTACAAATTCTATCTAGTAGACCTAAACATTCACTTCTATTTTGAGCCTATTAAGTAAATGGAACTCTGGAAACACGAACATTTTATCTACTCATGGTGATCTGTATTTAATGTTATTCCTGAATTAGAACATATGGAAGATATGGATAGTGAAAAACAAAACAAAACCAAACCACAAAAAAAATCAGGAATGTGGCTTTCTAAAGGAAACAGAGCTACTGGTACTGTACCATACCTCTTATGCTACAAATCAGCATTATGCTGCTACCAATCTAGCATCATATCCAAAAGAGATGAGTGTTTTAAAAAGAAACTCATGCTTCAGAGTTTCCTACTTCCTAGGAAGGAGTACCTTATTGAGTCACAAGAGCAATTAAGGCTGGGAGGGACCTCTAGAGGTCATCTAGTCCAACCTCCTGTTCCAACAGGTTAATTTAGAACAAGTTACTCAGGACTTGCACAGTGGAGTTTTGAGTATCTCTACAGATGGAGATACCACATCCCATGCAGGCACCTACTTCCAGTGTCTGATCATCCCTGTAAGGAAAGTGATTCCTTATACCTAATTGTAACTTCCCATATTCCAGCTGTGTCCATCATGTCTGCATTTTCCCATTAGGTAAGACAGCAATAAGGTCTCCCCTTAGGTTTCTCAAGGCTGAATAAACCCAGATTTTGCTCTCCCTCCCTATGTATGATGATCTCCAGTCCCCTGACCATCTACTTGGCCCTCTGCCAGATTTGCTTAGCATGTACAAGAACATACCCAAAGGATTAAGGGGTTACCGAGGAAACCAAAACTAGACCTACAGAGGCCAAACAGATGTCGTAACTCTGCTGGGTATATTCTTGTGTATACAAGCTAGTATGTGGTCAGCTTTCTTTGCTGGAAGGGTACACTGATGATTCACATTCAATTTATTTCAACACAAGCAGGTCTTTTTCTGCCAAACTGGTTTCTAGCCAGTCAGGCCACCTCAGACATAGGTTTTTTGTATACAGCTTTATTGAACCTTGGGTGGTTCCTGTCAAGCCATTTCTCCAGCCTGTACAGGCCAATCTGAACAGAGGACATCATCATACTGACCACTTCCTCTAATTTAATTCATCCAAGATCTTGCTCCAGGCACACTGTGTCTCACTGTGCAGGTCATTAATAAAGATAAGAAACACTACTGATCCAGTATCAGTCCCTGAGGGATGTTACCTTAGTTGTCTGTAAAGCAAAATGAAGGTTTCACATTCACTGAGAAAAATGACAAATCAGTTTAAAGTTACAAGTGTATCATGAATCACCTAAAGCTATTATTCAGAAGAAAAAAAGAAAGAATTTAGAAATCACACCTGTATCTTCCCAGCTTACACTCAAAGTCAAGAAACTGGCAAGTTCTGCAAAATTTATATTTATTCTCAGATGTTCTTTTACTATATTGATATCAAAATTCCAACTTATGGCTTAACAATTACCTGTGCTTACACCACAAATGTAGTCAAAAAGTTGATGAACCGGCTTTCCAGTTAGCTCTTCTAGTTTCCGTAGAGTCTGAAGTGCAACTAAACCCCTGAAACACAAAAATCCCCTTCACATACAACGGAAGTTTTACCTTATGTAGCTCTAATCTAGCTCACCTTTACTTAACTGCAATTAATTATGGATAACTACAACAGTAAGAATCCTGAATATTTCAGGGAATGAAAGAGCAGCAGAACACAATTGAAATGAAATAATGAATGCTAAATATAAATGACATACTCAGGCATACCAAAAATAGCACTCAACAGCTACAGCCATTTTGTTCCGCAGCAAAAGCTTAGGAATGATCAATTTGTGTAGATACAGACCCAGGACAGATTTTAGCTGCATGCACCCCACACAGCACTTGTAGGCTGGTCTTAACTGGGCTATATGAGGCCCCTTAGGGCACAGTATTTTTATGCAGCAGGTTTTTGTTTGTTTGTTTTCCTTTTCTTTCTGTCTCAGTTCAGTATGTCTTAAATAAAGGGAGAGTTGAATTCTAGAGCATCAGACTTGTGCTTCTACAGCATGAAGCAGAGCATCTGATGTGCAAAGGTGATAACTCTACTGGGCTAGAGCTTGAGAACTCTGTATGGCAAAAGAAGCAAACCAAGAATTATCTTTCCAACACATTCTGCTGAGAATGGCACTTCCTGCATGCTGCCCCCAAATCTGCTCTGGCTTGTGCTAAAGAGCAGTAGTCAACGCAGTCCAAAACTATAACCAGTTGAACACCACCAACTAAGTGGCACAACAGCCAGCAGTCAACACTCGGGCTTATTCTCTGGACTTCTTTCATTTAGTGTTATAGATATTGCTTTCTAAAGACGTCTCTTCTAGAAATCCTAGAAATTCTAGAAATCCCTAGAAATGTAATAAAAACATTAACACACTTTATTTATAGGCATAATGCTGTTATTTGTGACACATCCTTCTTTCTATTTCATAAAGTCTTTATGCTTTTACCATGACCTTTGGATATAAAAATGAAGTTCTCACGTACGCTTCCTTGTTGAAGACATCTGATTTTGATGCAAGCAAAGAAATACTACGGTGAAACAAGAAGTTCATCACCTGTATTTCTGCAATGACTTCATACTTCACTTTCTACGAGTGAAGATTTGAGAATCAGTAAATATCTGCCAACAAGATTTCTTTAAATATGTCCAAAACCAGAGCTTTTAGTAAACATCAGATTTCAAATTTAATCAATATGCTTCTGCTACAACTCTCTACAAATTGTAGTAGGTGCATAAATTTATGCATAACTAGAGCACACAACTAAGTACACGTAGTGCATAAATTAAAGGAAAAAAAAAGCATTAGTTGTAGAAGCAATATAAATTAATAGCATGGATACAATAGCTTTCACTACTAGCCTTGTCATTCTTTCATGAGATCACTCCTGCTACGGCCAGTGACCCTCCAGGAAGGTACAAGACAACCATAATAGGATAAACTACTACTAGCATTTCACACCAATTTTGTATTTCTGAGATTAAACCTGGGAGCAGACTAACTCAACAATTTAATTTACTTCCAAAAGGAAAAAGCTAATCCAAGCTCTAAAAGTGCATTGCCAACTTTAAAGGGGTAATTAATTTCAGTGTCATAGGACTACTAATGCATGAAAATTTACACAAATACATACAAGAATAACCACCATCACTTCGATAGTCACATGTAACAGAACTGTAAATCATAAAATACATCTTTGGGCACAAACTTATCCAAGAAAAACTAAAATTTTATTTCCATTTACAGTATTAAAAAGGCTACAAGTATATATACAAAAAAAAATAAAAAAAAAAAAAAAAAAAAAAAAAAAAAAAAAAGGTTTTACCTTGTTCCTCCTCCATCAATAGTGAGGACTCGAATTCCCCAGCCCTTCACAGGGTCAGTATATCCAATTATAGCTAAAGTCTCTCTAACAGCAGCTTGAAGACTTTCATCATTTGCCTGTCTCAGTCTCAGGAGGCATGGGATTAATTTTTCCTATTGATAAATACAAAGATACTTCATTCTAACAATATGTTTATACCACGCCTACTAAGAAGAATCCATGCTTAAATTTACAAGTTTGGCATTTAAGTATAAGAATAACGTATTAGTTAAACTTGGAGGAAAACCTGTTTAAATCTGTATTTACCCATCTCTCTAGCACGGCAGAAAAATACTATGTCATACACACCTCATCCCTAAAGTAACTACCTATCAGTATTAAACAATGAAGGTGAAATGCAAATATTTCAAACAGCTAGAAAAGCTACATTTACTAACCGTTCAGTTTTACTGACTTTAATATATAGATTCAAGTATGGAGCACACCGAATATAGTAAAAAAGCCCATATTTTGCTGAGTATCACACTGCTTCAAAACAGGAGATGCATTCTAGAAACACTAATATTAAAACAAAAAATAAAATTCTTCCTCACAGTGAGTAATTTTTAGATGTACAATTATTATCACAAAGATACAGAGTATTATAATAAAAATGGAAGTAATGAATGTACTTTTTTATAACCAAGTAATTCACAGATATTCATGTGGATACCCAACCTGTACCCTGTCTGGATGATTCATCTGGCACATGCTCCATTCCCAAATATTTCTTTTCCAGAAATTCTACATCTATGTCTTGCATCTGTCACATCTTGTGGAAAAAAGCATGAGACTGACAAATGCTGCAATTTGGCTAGTACTGCTAGAATAGTCAACCACCCACCTCCTGTTCTCTCACTGCAGGAAAGAGAATGAGTAGGACTAGATTATGTGAGTTTAATTTGATGGTTATACTCCGCTCCTGTTATCTCTCTTCGAAGGAAGCATGCAAACAAGCATAAAAACTGTTGTGCATATCCAAATCAACTGTACTGTACATTCCCATCTGATCAACTGCAACAGAGGACACAGCGTACAACCTTCATCTACCACCAGAATAAGCTATATCTAATCACATGACAATGCTGTATGCTTCTAAATTAAACACTGGAATCTTAAGAGCCTTTAGCTAAACTACTGATAGTTTGCATGTGAATCTGCTTGAACCAGCTAAGAAAAGACCTATAGAAAGACCCATTCACATAGTAACTTTTACAAATAGGAATAGTACCATCCCAAAACACAGAAGAAAGTTTTGTGTCATGATGTTCATTATCTGTCAGATAATTTTTTACATTTTTTCACATAAAGATTATTTGCACCTTAATTGCAACTCCTCTGCTCTCAGGAAATTCTAGAAGATGGTAAGTCAGTTCTTCAACTCTGCTGATACAGACTCTTCGATTAGAGGATCTTCGTAAGGCTTGAACTAAAGCTCGAGTCCTGTTATCGATACTCACTCTTGCAATAATCTAAAAAAAAAAAAAGTTATTTATATAACATAAACCTACTTTAAGAAATGTGTGAAGTTTGTAAAGACTAACTCCAAACTGTTATTTTAAGATTTCTCAGAAGTAATGGACAGCATGTTGTTCTAAAGATCTGCTACAGGCTCCAAGTAAGCATTGCTTAGATGTAAACAGGCAACCTTTTGATTCTGTGTTTACTAGAAAAATAAAGACAGTTCACAGCAACAATATGCAAAGAAAAAAAAGTCATCCTGTACCCCGATGTATTTTCAGAGGAACTCTGAAATTTTAGTATTTGGATCATGGAGAAGTGTAATTAATATTGCTTAACTACACACACACACACAAAAAATCAATTAGACATAGCTAAAGTTTTGTACTCTCTATATATATAAATATATTGTTTAATAAATAATTGTCTCCTTATAAGCCCCTGATCTCGCATTTTATAAAATTTAATATAACTCACCAAAGATTTATTTCAGAAGCTTTGAAGGAATGTATCTAAATTAAACAATGTTAGCATGCTCTACTGTAAATAACTACATATACAGTAGTCTTTAAACTAGATCACCCTGGAATTTGGAGCAATGAGTGAAGCAATGTCTTTGTAAAGTAATTCATAGCCCTTTTAATAACAGAAATCTGATAGCAACATAGCTCGTATTATTTTTACTACACAGATGTAATGACATATGCATTTATCCTTCACATAGGAATGATATAATTTCCCCAAGAGTCACTTTTTGAAAGAAACATTGGTTCCAAGTGAAATTATTCCAAAACAACTAAATTATTTTCAATTTGTGTCTTGTCCATTATCATAAAAACAATTGCCATATGAAGATATGGGCCCCTTTTAATAACAGGTACTGGTACTGTCTTTTGCACTGCCTGCATTTTAGAGCTCAGTCATCCCTGCATATGGTGTCAGCTGTAGATACTGAAGCAAAGATAAGAAATGGAATCTCAAGAATTATCAGTCGAAAACTCCTTACATTAAAAAAAAAGCCACAACTGTTGTATTCTTGCACAAAGTAGATGATACAAAATTTTCACCTATTTGCACTCTGTACATATGCTTATTTTTTTACATATATTTTTCTTTCTGTTAAGTGGATATCTGCAGTTATAGAAATACTAAGAATAAATACGCATTTTATGTGAATTAAAATATAAAGAATCCTTACACAAAATTCTGTGTACTTTTACTTAAGGACATGAAGAAAGCTAAAGCCATAAGATTGATCTACTTGCCTCAATAAGAAAACCAGGAAAATAAGAAAATAATAATGAGGAAAAATGTCACTATCAATAAATTAGGAATCTCGGCCACCTTCCCCTCAAAATGACAAATATATGAAATTGGCAAGGAAATATATGGTATTGACAGTAGAAAAGAACAGTTAGATAATCTTAAGTACCACTTCGACTGTAAAAAAACCAACCATTCTGTAATATGCCTTGAGGCCCGGGCTGTTTGGTCTGTTTGGTTTTTGTGGGTTTTTTTTTTAGTTGTTTGGTTTTTGTGTGTGTGTGTGTGGTTTTGTTTGTTTGCACACATGTGTGTGTGCTTTTGTTTTGTTTTGGTTTTTTATTTTCAGAGCAACAACAATATAGCAAAAATGTCACGGACTTTCAGATACAGAGCTACTTATGCAGCCTTACAGTGGGGTTTGTGAAAGAACTGAAAGGGATGATGATACATCAGATATTCTGCTTCTGAATATTATAATATGGTAAATAAACAGTTGCAGTCTGCATGTTGAAAGGAGGAATAGAAAAAGTAATGTGTAGCAATAGGTCTTTATATTAATTATTTTCTGCCAGCCCTGCCATACAGCTTTTCTATACATACAACAATATTCAGCCATTTTGATTTTTAAAAATTGTTGTTGAAAAACAGTTTAAAAGTACCAGAACTCTTGATTGTGGAAACCTTAGTAGAGAACTCTATTAAATGGTTGGTTTTTTTACCAAGATGATATTTAGCAAT
>JANHGN010018877.1:4605-32492 GCA_024605025.1 Megaceryle maxima | reverse complement strand
ACCTCCTCACCACACCCCTTCTCATCCACCCCAGGATGCCATTGGCCTTCCTGGCCCCAGGGGCCCATTGCTGGCTCCTGGTCACCCTGCTGTCCCCCAGCACCCCCAGGTCCCTTTCCCCTGTGCTGCTTTCCACCACTCAGTCCCCAGCCTGTACTGGTCCCTGGGGTTGCTCTTCCCCAGCTGCCAGACTCTACACTTGCCCTTGCTGTATTTCATGAGATTTCTGCTGCCCAGGTCACAGTACAATGCTGCGATACCGGGAAAGGCATGGGCAAGGCAGCCCTGTGCGAGTCCTGTGACAGAACATGGAAGGGAGTCAGCATTTTAAATAATCAGTCTTGGGAATTAAAATGCTGCATTCATATTTCTTGTTTCTTTCAAGAAGATGTGTTATCCAACATACTGACAGGTGCATTTGTTAACATACGTTTTATTTTTATGGGAAGTGTTCTTGGGAACCTTTCTAGGTATCTTCAGGCTTTAGACATCTTTCCGAGCCCAGGTAGGATCAAATCCCATTACTAACTCCCATCTTCAGATAATTGCCATGCATGTTAAACTCAAAACAAGTTTTAAGTGCTTTAGATCTGATTTTCCAGGGTCCTAATATGTTACAGTGCTTTACATGTTTAAGGAAAAAGTCTTTTTCACGATAAAGGCTCCTGCACTGCAAACCTTCACTGTCTCTAAAGGAGCACCCAGAAAACAAAGACTGGGAACAAGACACTTGAACGCAACTCTGGCTTAAGTGGTGTCCTGAGCAGAGCGCAGCCTGAGCGAGGCCCAAAGGGAAGGGAGGGGAGGGGAGGGGGGTTGCCCCGCACAGCCGCAGCTCCTGGAGCACAGGGCCCCAGGGTACGGCGCAGCCCAGGCACTGCCAACCTGAAAACCACAGCTGCACTTGATTTCCATCTCACAAACTGAACAATGCAGCGTAAATAAGGTGTGACTTCTGGTAACAGATGATATGGAAGATGTAGTGGCAGGGCAGAGAGAAGTGTAGCAACCCAAGAGGTAAAGTAACATACCCCGTATCCCCTTTCAGTGGCTTTAAGACTTCCCACATTCTAGGTCACTAGGAACACACATCTTTGGAAGAAAAAAAGAACAAAACTCTATTTGCATTTTTTATGCTTGTAACTAATACCTGAAGAGTTCCCAGTAGCGTTCACCAGCGCAGAAGGAAGCTCAGGTCCTGCTGCCCCTCCAGTCGCTGTGTGATTCCAGACTTGCTTCCAGCTACAGTCCCAGTGGCTGCTGCTAAATCCTGCCTGCGGGAGAGGCCGTGCCCTGTCCTTATTACCCAGGCTGATTTGTTAGTTGGCTGTTCTTACCCTTTTCTTTTGGTGTTTCCTTCAGCAGGAACAGGGACAGTTGAAGAGGGAATGAAGAAGAGCAGATTTTGGCATCCTACCTGCGTTAGTGAACTCTCAACCTAATACAGTCAGGGGAAAAAATGGAAAAAGGTGGAAGTAAATTAACCAGAAAATGATCACAGAAGAATCTCGATTACTCAGTTTCTCAAACTACACCTTCACCACTTTGAAGGAAGCCAGGCTGGTTTATGCCAGCTCTTCCCAACCTACACACTCCCATCTGCTGATGGGTCTGGCGCTGGATTTGCTGCAAGTTTAGCAAGGATTCTTTTTTTTTTTTCCCCTCCAAAAAAATGTTTGCAGTTATCACAGGCATGGGTTTTACTAATAGAAATAATAGACGTATATTATTTTTCCCAGCAGAAACCTTTGGATGGATGTTACTCACAGTGTAGCTACTCCTGTGGCTACGCGCCTTGCTTACAGTAAACAAGCACCAGCACCAGTTCACCAGAACACACGAACTGGAATGGGCACGTTTAGACTTTATTAACCGTAGCAGTCACAGCTTATCCCAGCCGTAGAAGTCAGTGTAATTTTAGACTTGGTTCTCTGCTGCTCCTTTCCCAAGCAAAATCAGCATTTAAAAAGAACTGCAGAATTTCAGCAGTGCTAAAAAGCGATGGAAACGATGGTGTGTGCCGCTCTGTAGAGCAAAGCTATTTTTTTCCACAATCCTTTCCTCCTCCCCCTCGTCAGTATGGGGGTTTTTATGCTGTTTTTCAGAGGAGTTAAATATGGAACTGCAAGATAGTACTTTTTTTATTAATAAAGTCATTCAATGAGAGTTTTAAAGCCTGTAAGGGTAGCCAGTTACACATAAAGGAAAACACAAAAACAATCCAAAAATCTAATCTGCATTTAAGGCAGGTTCCCCTCCCCCTCTACTCTGCCTTGGTAAGACCACACCTGGAAGACTGTGTCCAGTTCTGGGCTCTCCAGTTCAAGAGGGACAGGGATCCACTGGAGAGTCCAGCGGAGAGCTATGGAGATGCTGAAGGGACTGGGACATCTCTCCGGTGAGGAAAGGCTGAGAGCCCTGGGGCTGTTCAGCCTGGAGAAGAGAAGCCTGAGAGGGGAGCTGATGAATGTTGACAAATCTCTGCAGGGTGGGGGTCAAGTGGAAGGGGCCAGGCTCTTTCCAGTTGTGTGCTGTAATAGGATGAGAAGTGATGGTCACAAGCTGAAACACTGGAAGTTCCACCTCAACAGGAGGAAAAAATTCTTCCTTGTGAGAGTGAGAGAGTCTGCTTTGAAGTTGCTGACGTTTCTGACACAGCTCACCCTCTAGGGCCTTTCGGAAATTACCACATCACCAGCTTCTGCTTTTCTGTACCTCCCAGCTCTCTCACCCTCAAAGGACATACAATCTTGTGTGTAACTTGTCTTTACCACTCCATTGTTGGACAGGCCTTGGCAGATTAGCTGGGGAGATTTCTAGGCAGCTAGCTTCAGGGGATGCACAGGCTGTTCCAATAGAAATAAATAACAACAAACACAAACAAGCTCACAAAAACCCCACACCCAGAAAAACAAACACCACAAAAAACAGCCCCCTCTCCAACAAACCCAAACCAAATCCACAGAAAGAGAACCCACCACAAACAAACCCCCACCAACAAAAGCACCCCACAATTTTGTCTTTTCAACAGGGTTCTAAACGATGGCTACAGGGTTCAAAATCAGGCTACTATAGCAGGCTGTAAGAGTAAGGAAATGAAAAAAAGTTACCTAATAATGGTATTTACTTACGTGGAAAAGTAAAAAAATTAAATCTATGTTTCAGGGTCCCCCAGGCATTACACTGCACATGCACCTTGTGCCAGGAAGCCACCACGGTGGCTGAAAGCTTAGAAAGATGTAGTAGCTGCACTCAGGAGAAAACACCATGCCAGTCATTTTCAAAAGGGTCTTTCCATAAATTACTTTATTTCTCATTAAATGAGCACAGAGTCATTACCATATTAATAACAGATATGTTTATTATTACATATCCATCAGCGTGGCTCTCAATACCACTTGAAACATGCAAATCGTCCTAACGACGAATCAGTTTTCCAGTGCTTCATATTTAATACACAACTGCAAAGCCATTATAAATTACTGAGGAGGTATTTAGTTAATAAAATAAACCCATACTGCCTCTACCATGAATGTATTCCTGCTACAAAGCAAGAGTCTGACAGCATTTACTGAAATTCCTGAATTACCCAGAGCTTTTGCCTTAGATGCTTGGTTTTCTTTTGCATTGCCTACACACCTTTTGGCTTGTGAACCAGAATCAGTCTCCCTTTGTAAGAGGAATTCTCATTCAAAGATTGTACTTAATTTAGAAAATACTTCTAGCATCTACAATACTTCAACCAATTTAAATTCAGTAAAACCCACTGATATGCAACAGTTTTTTCAAGGTTTCCTTTGTTTAGTTTTAGACTTCTACGTTTATCGACACGGCGATAATACAATTCTCAAATTAAGGCACTAAACGGACATTGTAAAACCCAGTAAAAGTGTTCTAAGAACAATTTACAGTTCCAACAGTGCATGTATTTCTTAAACATTTAACTTAATGTATGTTATCATGTAAAATGTAAGGCAATACAGTTATAAAAACGATGTACCCCAGACTACGCTTCCAAACTCGGTGGTTCTTTTTACTGTTAGTTTCTAATGCCTCTAGTAGTAAAATAATCGAGTATGGCTTGGCAAAAATGCATAGATTAAAGGCAACTACTCCCCTCCCCCCCTTTACAAACCTGCTGACTCGGTACGTTGTGAAGCATAATGCAAAGCACGTCACGCTTTGATCCGTTCCATAGTGGGTGGTTAGCATTAAGGCTGGTAGGAACTCTGCAGTGAAGGCACTGAAGTTCAAGTGATAAGGCTTCATTTTTAAGCTAATTCTGCAGTCTTCAAGAGCACAACTTTTGAGTCTTGAAAGCCATTGCAGTCCTTCTCACTGAGAAACCTTCCTCCTCTACTCTGTTTCATATGCTCATCTTGACATAAATATCCTCTTCACAGTCCTTTTCTTTCACTGACACGAAGAAAGTTGGCTGTACTTCGTCACGATTGACAGGATTTCTTTTTTAAATCCAAAAAGGCAGCACCTTTTTTATACACCTAGCTAAGCTTTATTTGCTTTAACTTACTTGCATTACATAGTAATAATTAATCTAATCTAACTTTAGGCAAACCCGCAATTAAACACCCTCAGTATGCTTTTGTGCCAAAGCAAGGAGGAGACAGTAATAGCAATCTTAACCCTGAAGCCTGTGATAGTTGAAACAAACAGCCCATCTGCACTGCTTTGTGTGGTTAAAAAAAAAGCCCTGCTTCTCAGACCGCATCCCGTGAGGTTCCATTGAGCACTGTACATGTGGTTAGCTGGAACAAAGAGAAAACAGATGGTTAACAGCAAACGTAAACACCAGCTTCAGAACACTGGGCACGTTTGCCGAGAGCTACAGCGAAGAAAATACTTTATTTGACATGAAGTATTTTTTTCAAGTGCCATGGTACACATGTACCATTGTTGGTGTGTACATGTACACACCAACAACCTTCTGCAAGCTGCGCTTAATTTCAAACACCGTTCAATGAGCAGAGCGATCGGATGACAACAGCACTGCAGCTCTGCAACTAAACAATCACGGGCGCATTCGTGGCAAATGCCAGGTACCCTCTTCCACTTGCGGGACAAGACAAGGATAAGAGCAGGCACGTGAGTTGCCAGAGCTCATCTGACACACAGGAGTTCTGCTTGTTTGGATTCAGGGCTCTATTTAAGCATTCACTAACCCCATCAGGTGCCCAAGTCCAAATCTATCAACACAAACCACCTCAACCGTGCTGATACAACGCGCAGAAATCAGCACAGGCTGGAGGGGGTTCGGATCTCGAAACGGTACTGTAAGCACCAGTTCATTATGTAGTTCTGACTCATATTTCTAGTGATAAGTTGTTAAAATGAAGAACAGAACTTAAGATAAAGTTAAAATGTGAAGTGCCTTCTGACACACATCCCCATGATGTCAATGAGGTGCCTCCTACCATCTGCAAAGAAAGGTGGATGTGACCCTAAATAAAATGTGCTGAAATGTCTTAAAGCTTTTGTTAAGGTCTGTAACCCGTTCAACAGAATAGTTAGAGCCTGCTTAGGTGATAGGACTCCATCACCGAGATCAAGCAATAGGACGAGAGGTGAGGGTAGCAAGGTGAACACAGGAAGTTCCACCTCAACAGGAGGAGAAACTTCTTCCCTGTGAGGGTGACAGAGCCTGGCCCAGGCTGCCCAGAGAGGTTGTGGAGTCTCCTGCTCTGGAGACTTTCCAGACCCACCTGGATCTGTTCCTGTGTGGGCTGCCCTAGGTGTTCCTGCTCTGGCAGGGGGGTTTGACCCGATGATCTCCAGAGGACCCTTCCAACCCCTAACGTTCTGTGGTTCTATGATTCTAAGTTCTGCTGTACTGTCTGACAAGAGACCCATTTTCAGACACTTAGTAAAAACTGAACGTGTACATCCCATAAAATCACTGCTTCTCTTACTGCCACATCTAGGTAAAGAGGAGCGGATGAGAACTGCAGGGTGCAGTGAGTCCAGAGAAGCCAATGTACAAGTCACAGCTTCCTGAAAAGGGCCCGCTGCTCCTCCACTTCATCACCTTCCTGACCCCAGGGGATCACTCTCCTACTTACCTGTCCTCAGCTTTGGCAATCGCTGCACTTCTCAGGGGGCTGATTCCGCTCATTAGCTCACAGGCAGTCCACATTTTTTTTGACAGTCGGGAAACTAAATTGTGGACCTTCACGGAAGGGTCTAAAATGGATCACTTCAAGCACTTTGTCAGGATCCACTGACAGAAGAGCAGGGAAGGAGGAGAGAAAACCCTCCCCTTGCAGTAGCAACAGGCTGTCAGACTCACTCAGCTACTCTGCAACCTCCAGTTAAGTGTCCAGTATAAGACCCCCTGTAAACGTTATTTAATAACCTACATTTAAACACCTGGTATATTGGGTGAATTTTCCTAAAGTAAATCCAATGCTGCCTCTTTCCAAGCATACAGGATGGGACACGGAGCGGTATCTAGTCCCAGCCACGCTGCATCACAGCAGGAACTGCCTCAGACACAACCAACATCAAACTTGTCTGACAAAGTCACAAAATAGCTGGTTACTCTTTCTGACTCCTGTCTGACCCTTTTCTGATGGGGATTTGCTCAGAGTAACTCTGAATGCTTTCATTGCTCACATTGCTCTGCAGGTGCCACACAAGCCCCACTGCATTCCAGTCAAGCCAGCAGCAGCTGATGGGCCAGTGCCACAGCTCCTGAGGCATCAGGAAGGGGTGGGGACTCCCCCTCAGCCTCCCTGCCGCACACAGGCTGGGGGTGGCAGGACGCAGACACCTGGGCCCGTGCCTCTCCGCAGGGGTGGGGGTCAATATGCCTCTTCCTCCCTGCTCACTGCCTACAAGAGGCAGCACCGAAACAGAGCTTGCTGTCAAGTGTATGTTCTAAGAAGCTACATCACTACTGAACATCAATATCTCCAAGGTCAATGCCAGTTGCCATCCAACTCACTGACCAATTTGAGGTCAGTCTAGAAGAGTAACAGAAGCTTTAACTGATTCACATCCCCACCTGTTAAGAGAAATCCAGGAATTAGGGAAACCAGATGGGTATTAGCTTCTGAATTGCCAGAAAAGAGCTTTTCTGTCTTCCCAAGAACTTGGAGGATCCCACCAGGTGATGGAGAAAGGTGTTGTCAGAGAGAGAGAAAGGCAAGGTTGCAGTATCCTGAACAGCTGCTCTGATCCTTCTCTAGGGCAAGGCACCTTCACCCTGCCTTCCATTCCTCAGACAGACCTGTTACTTTCTGCACTCTTCCATAAACCATGGCAACTTCCCAACCCAACAGAAAGCCACACGCTTTCCTTCTGTGGGGCTGGGATTGTCTTGTTATGCTTTGAGTTTTTTTGCTTTTCTTTAGTGAAAGCATTCATTACTGTTTAATAAATTATTAACTATTACTGGAAAATAGATTGATTGACTGTGGTAATGCGTAAAGCATGAGCTGACACGAGATTAA
This sequence comes from Megaceryle maxima, assembly GCA_024605025.1. NCBI lineage: Eukaryota > Metazoa > Chordata > Aves > Coraciiformes > Cerylidae > Megaceryle > Megaceryle maxima. The sequence goes on along the minus strand of JANHGN010018877.1, from coordinate 25,023 downwards.
GTACAAGAAGGTGAAGCTCTCCTTCTGGTGCTGGAGCTATTAGGCTCTGGGTTAAAAAAAAAAGTAAAGTTTTAAAAATGGTGTTTTGCATTTTTAGAAAAGCTCCCCTTCCCTGCTTGGTTATTTCCATGATTTGCTAGCACTTCCACTGCCACTAGAATTAATAACAGAAGTCATCTGAATAACTGATCTCCCCACACCCATTCCTTTAAGAGCCTCAGTAAATTCTGACTTCTGTCAATCTGTTCATTCCGTAAGAGATTTAGCTGCAAACTTGTTCTTGCTAAAGGCAGCCCCAAACTGGCACTCTGCTAAGGCAGAGTGAAAAAGAATGAATCAATTCAGAAAACAGAATTGTCACCATAAGAGAGTTGTTTTGGTTTTTTAGGTTTTTAACTGTCCAAGAATGCCACCTCAGCAAAACTGTCAATTAATCCAACCTCTTTTTTGGTAAGCAATGCTGACTTGGCATTATTGCAGTTGACATCTGAAAAGCTTTTAGAACTATACTAATGAATTTCACATTATCAGTTCTGTTGGGGTTTTCTCCAGACTTCACGGTAGGATTGCCATTCAGTATCAAGGTCATTCCACCCAATCTTTTTAAGTATCAACATCTATTTTTTAATTCCAGTCTTAAGCAGTCCGAGACTCACTGAAAAATCTTGCTGATATGTACCAGAGCTGTTTAACCAGTTATCACCAGTTACCTTTATCTGCCTGTTTAATAAGCTCTGTCTTTAGTAACTACTTTCTAGAATCCTGGCTGGTGTTGAGATAAATGTATCATATGATACACAAAAGCACTTCCTATTTTTCTCAACCACTGAAGTCCTTCAACAGTCTTCTGTAAATAAAGATGATGTTCAACAGCAGCTATTAATGACACGTATCTTAAAAGCAGCGGATGCAATTTTACCCAAAAGTCTTCAGAGATCTGGCTAAAGCCCACGGAAGGGTCACATTTTCTCATCACCTCCATTTTCAGGAGAGCTTGGAAAATTGAGGACTGAGGAGGAGAGTCTGGAAGCACTGTCAAGCTTTATAAAAGCTGGTAGAAGAAACCAGCTGTTATAAAAGCTGGGGGAAGTGGACAGTTTGTAGGCAGTTTAACAAGGTTCTGTTGTACGAGTACACACCAGGCAAGTACATAAACATGACTTGAATTTGCTGTTACCCCTGAAAGGAGTCTCTTACAATACTGAAGATGGGAATACTTAGTAAGCAAACTCTGATTTTACAGTCATTCTTGGCTCACATTTATTACTGTGCTTTTCCACTGCACCTGCCCTTGGTTTCAACAGATCTGTATAGCGAAGACTAAGGACAAACTTCCCCCTTCCCATGAAGTCTCCCCACAAACGCAAGGCGCTTCGGTGCTTCACAGCTTCTGCTTAAGTGCCGGCGTTGAAAAATGTAAACTTTGGTTTTGCCTAGTGGTTGTGAATATGGCCTTTGCCCCAAACACAGCCACATGTTCTTAACCACTGGTCACAGATTTCTGACATCCTTCTTCTCATGCTATTGCATTATTGTCTCACCACAATACTGTCCCCAGAATCACTGGTTTTTATCCCAGCTTTCCATCTGAGGCCTAAAGTAATGTTCCTGGGTAAGATTATCTTAAGGGCCTTTCACTGAATATATCAGTATCTCAAAACTACAATCACTTATGCTTTACTCTTTATTAGGGGGACAAGAAAATCAGCGCCTTTTGTATCTTTGACATTTTTTCCCTACTCTCCTCAGGCAGAGATGTTTCATGATATACCCAGTGTCTCTCTGCATGCAAAAGGTTGCTTTTATTGTACTTCATGCAAGGAGAGTATGCAGGATATTTATCCTGAGTAGCCCTGCCAGCCAGGAAGGCTCTCTCTCCTGACACACGATTTTCCACTTCAGACTGTTGACCCAATGGGTTATGTGGGGGTGACTTGCATACTGCATGAGGAAGCTAATGCAGGTTAAAATTTATCACAGTAACCTAACATTAAAAAAAGGGTATTTAAAATCTTGCCCTGGTTAATGCACAGGGTCACAAATAGCTTAGAAAAACAGAAGACAGTGAATGAAGTAAGCAGGGAAAAAGAATCAATACTTAAGCTGCCTCACACCAAAAGAAAGGTCGTAACAGACTGAAAATTTGTAAGCTTCTCATTTCACCCCCATTTGCAGAAGACTTCTGGTTCACATAAGCTCTATGAGTCAATCCATGACTGTGGGGAGTGTCCTTGCAGTTAAATACCATCGCTGATACAGCCACTGAGCCTTGCCTTTCAACAGGGAAAAAAGGCAACCAGGTTCCTCACACGCGGAGAGGCCAGGCACTGCTGTCTTTACCCTTCCAAATCCAAAGAACCAATAAATTTACCACCGTAGCAGCAGAATTCTGTCTGTTCCTTCAGGATTTGAGCAGAGATTTAGATCAGCAGTTCAACAGCCATAACTATGGAATTATTTTGCAATTTCACGTTAAGTAGGATTTATAAACAGATTTTATTTTTTTTTTAGTTAAAAAGATCCATAGGTTTTCTATAGTTTACTTCTCACCTAGTTTTTCCAGAAGTATTTTTAACAACTTTTCGGAATGACTGATTTGCTGAGGATCTTGTAGACATAGTTCTAGGAGAGGCACGAACAAAAGTAGATGGTGGTGTCTTGGGGATCTTCTTTACTAAATGAGTCACCCACTTTTTCTGTTCGTCTTGACAGGATGCCAGTAACAGCATATCCCTTGCCGAAGTTACATCGTAACTCACTAAAAGGAGGAAGATGATTCAGTGAAAACTAGGACTTGTTATCAAAGTAAGAATTAAGACACACCACACGTGGCCCTGGAAAGAACAACGCCACCGACAGATACTTTTACTGGATTTGTTTACATGCTTTTGGAAGACAGCAAACAGCAGAGGAGATTACGAATCTAGTTCCTCTCAGTATTTGTTGCCCTGCATTAAGATTGTTCTTAATGTTAACATTCAATGAATGAGGAAACTTACACCAACTGGGGTCTTAGTAAGCTGGGAAGTTGTGCAAGTGCCTTAGGGCTGAGCCTCAGAGGACAAGTCCCAAATGCTCCACTTTGCACGAGCAGGGAGGAAACCTTTACTCTGACCCGCGAAGTGGCTGAAGCACCGCTCTTCAAATTCTTAGCACAGGTTGGTTAAGCAGCCGCTGCACTGGCCCCAACGCGGCCACCGTGTAAGTACAGAGAATGGCCTGGGAAAGAAGGAGCTGCCCCATACTTGCTGGGCCCTCATCAGTTACACTGGCTGTTTGTAAGTGGTGGTAACAGTATTATTTCAATAGCACCTTTCATATCTAAAATCATAAAACTAAAAGAGTAGAAAAGTGTTTCAACTAAAGCATTGTATCCACCTCTGCTGGTTTAGCAGGCCTGGCTGAACTGCGTGGAGAACAGAGCGCTAAATTCCGTTAGTCTACCTTTGCACGGCGCAATTAATTCCTCCTTTTTATCCAAGTGGTCTCTGTGGCACTTCACGTGGCATCTTCGACATTCTAGGGCAGCAGGGGGTTTAAAGACATGCCAGAGAGGTTTGGCACAGGCCTCGCAGTTGGCTGGAAAGTGGTATAACGTTGGAATGAATTCATGGCCCTTGTGATTTAGAAAATTTGTCTTCTCTGCTGGTTGTACTGGTTCTACTTCCAAATCCTTCCTGCATTCCCCCTCGTTAGCATAGAGAATCTGGGAAAGAACAGCGCTGCGTTATTGTTGAAGCACTATGAATTTTTATACACTTTCTGAAGAAGCCACCAAACTTTTTCAAGAGAGTTAAACAAAAATGAGATTACACTTTTTTACCTGGAATATTTTTGGAATTTCTTCCGTTTCAGCTCTATATACATCTCCTTGAGTCACAGGCCGGACATGGAAGAGCTTACTGGATTGGAAGAAAAACAAATCAGAAAATGCTAAAAGGCTAAGTATGTTTTTAAAACAGTTAAAAGTGCTTTGAAGTTCTTATCTTGTCTAGCATCTTGCTTATGCAAGCAATATGATGCACTTCAAAGCAGCAATAGGATTTTAGGAATTAATTCATAAACCACATAGATCCTGCCTACCCAAGTAAGATCAAAACATTTCCTAGCATGGAAAGAGGGTTATCTTACAATGATCCATCATGGCAATTTACCTGTGAAAAAGGCTTTCAAATTCTTCCTCGGGACACTGGAACTCTAAGTGACATTGCTAGAAAAGCTTTTTGATAACCCTGGACAGCAGTAACCGTATCAAGTAGGGTGTTTACTCATGTCCTTACCAAATCACGTGATCAGCTGATACTCGTTGCAAGAGCATCACAAAAGGCAGCCTGGGGCACCAGCTGTTGAAAAAGCTATTGAAATGGAAGTGACCATCATCCTATACTGGGTCAAGACCATAAGACCATCCATCTCAACATCTTGTTTTCAACAGTCGCCATAACAGATATTTATGAAGAGAATAAGAAAGAGCTCAAAGAGAAAATAACTCTGGTTATGAGCAACTGGCAGCTGACGCACTTGCCCAGTTTGATACTCCTTCCAGGCCACTGTATTTGTTAGTGACTGACAAACTTGTTCATGTATTTTAAAACCTTTTTTCAATTACTACTCTATAAGGTCCCCTAATGTCAATCAGCTGTTCAAACATCACAGTCAGTCACGTATCACAGTGTGGCTTCAGTGATATTTGACACGATTTTCCTCATGTTTAACCTCTGTAAAGGGTTCTCTTTTTTTCTCCTTTGTAAAGGGTTCAATTCAATTGTCACTCTAAAGAGAAACCATGTGAAAAAGCCAGACATGCTTTGGGCTTGATCAACACTCCAGGGAGACCTTACAGCAGCCTTCCAATACCTACAGGGGGCCTACAAGAAAGCTGGGGAGGGGATTTTAACAAGGCATGGAGTGACAGGATGAAGGGCAATGGCTTTAAACTGAAAGGGGGCACAACTGTATTAGATGTAAGGAAGAAGTTCCTCCCTCTGAGGGTGGGTGAGACACTGGAAGGGGTTGCCCAGAAAGGCTGTGGATGTCCCCTCCCTGGAGGTGTTCAAGACCAGGTTAGATGGGGCTCTGAGCAACCTGCTCCAGTGGGAGGTGTCCCTGCCCATGGCAGGGGGGTTGGAACCAGATGATCTTTAAGGTCCCTGCCAACCCACACCATTCTATGATTCTAACACAGATCCCTTATCAGACAGCAAGAAAAAGGTATGAAGCAAAAGGATAAGACCTAAAAGTCAGACAGCCAGTTCCCAAACTCTCCCCCACACAACCATCATGCCCTGCTTCAGAAAGCAGCTCTTGGAGAAACTGAAAAAAAGCAGTTGTTAAACTGAATCACAAAGATGTAAAACATGGAGGTTCCACTGTCTCTGACCCTTCTGTCATAATGAGACCAGGCTCTTCACATCTGTAAGTTCAGCCCAGCGACTACAGACAGTGCCACACTATTATGCATTTAACTTTTTCTCTTTTAGCAATAGTAGGACAAATAAAAAGTAGTTTCTTCTGCTATCGGAACCTTGAAATAAACAGACATTTTCCAATGGACACTGGAATTGAACATTATTTATGGAGTTTTGATTCCAAGCTTATAGATTTGTGATCAGTTCTCATAGAATACTCTTTTGCCAATTTATATCCAAAACCAACGGTAGCTTCACTTACTCTATATCTAGTACCATGGATGGATTAGACTGGTCCTTGTCCTTTTCATCGTTGTAGAACAGTATCTTTTTACTGCTCACCACAACATACTAGGGAAAGAAAGGGTAAAACCAAGTTAAAATTGCAATTTTAAAAGCAACATTTATCCTTCTGTACTCTCATATGCACACAAAAAGCCCAAGTAAATCCAGATTTTTAGTCTAATATCAGGAGCTACCGAAATCATCATGCAGGCAGCTATGCTGCTGACAGCTGGAGCACCCTACAGGGCTTGTGATGACTCTGCAATTCTATCAGTACACAAACTCACAAGTTTCCCTTGCTACCGGTGTGTTATGATGAAAATTAAACTCCTGGAGTACAGAATCTATCACATACTGATAAAGCTGTAAACAACAACTCTAGTTCTAGACATCTGCAGGACTCACTAGTACCTTGCAGCACACTAGTGGTAGGCTAAAAGAGATTCTTGCTGCTCCAGCTATTTCCTACACTTTCAGCTCAGACTAGTAAAATAAAGAGCCAGAGTGAATCAGCAGAAACACAGGTCTGGTATGCATTCCAAATGCAGGAACACAGGTCTGGTATGCATTCCAAATGCAGGAACACAGGTCTGGTATGCATTCCAAATGCAGGAACACAGACACAGTAGGGGAAAGGTCTGCAGAGGAGAAGAAAACAAATGGACACTTTTGCTGTGTGTCACTTTCACAGGTGGAACTACACAGGCTTTTTCCAGAGTGGTAAAGAGGTTTAAAGAACAGAAGTGTTTGATAATGCATTGATTAGTTTTTTGCTCAACTGTTTTAAATGTTCTTGCTCAAAATCTGCATATTAATATATTACACCTATCTCATGCCATTGAAAAAGTGGAGTACTTATTCTGGGGAATAAGCAAGAGCTACCGGGAAGGCACTGGGACATTTAGAGCCGGAGTGGGCAGCCGGCCCCACTTCCCATGCAATTCCAAAATGCTGACTAGGATTCACCTCTCCGCCCTAAAAAGCCCAAGGATACTGTCCTCAGCCTAAATTACACAGCCAGCCTTCCAGTGCTGCTCTAAATCACCCAGAATTATAAACATTTGTTCCCTGACAGAAGAAACAAAGCATGCCACTCAGAGATGCGTGACCCACCAGCCAGTTCAGATTAAACACCTCAGCACTTCCCAGGTGAGTTCAAGCCTGTAGAATTCACCACCTGTTGCTCTTCACAGGGAGCTGCCAGTCAAATGTCTTTGCTAAAACTGCCCATAAGCATCAGGTCAGTGATGAGTGTGGCGGTTCCCTCCCCTGCAGTTTCAAATGTTTCAGAAAAAACTTACTAAAAGCTATGAGGTACTAGAGGATTAAAAAGAGGCAGACTGACTGCTCTGTCTATATAGAGCTCCAGATTTGGGTGTAACGGGACCCAGAAGCAGAGGAAAGGACAGAAAAGCAGGAGAGTGAATACACAACAGCTCATCTCAAACCCCAGTTACTGGTAGGTAATGGAATGGGTTTCTGCATGATGCAGATACTGACAGGTTAAGTAAAGGGTGTTTACTTCTACAAGAGGAAGCTGAACATCCTCATTACACAGGACAGTCTGACAAAGCCTGAATATGACCATTACCTAAACAAGTTTACAGAAGAGTGTTTCTAAAACACGCTGCGCAGGCTGCGGGCTAAGCTGAGATGCACAGTATCCCACCTGCTGAAACACGGCTATAAAAGCCACAAAGGGTGTTTTTCCACCTGACTTAAAATGGCTTTTCAGCCCCTCCGTCAGGATTCTTTTATAGGAAGCCTGATCAACTTGAACTGGTACTAAGTTGTAATAGTGTGAGCTTCTTATGATTTTTCTACACCGAAGAGGAGTCTGTACTTGAATTCCTTTGATCAACAGAAAGATAAGGCTGCCTTTGTCTTTGAAGTACTCATCTCTGCCTTCCACAGACAAGAGCAAGGCCTTACGCTGACTCCTGTAACACATGCGATGGAATTCAGTTATCACACTGTATGCAAGTCTTGATGAAAGAATAATTTAAGCTCACAAAAGAAAGGTTACATACAAACTCAATATCCTGTTGGGAACCTACAAAAAAAGAAAGTCTTCTGACAGTAGTTCTGCCCTACAGTGATTTTTGAAGGATATTTTATCATCTCCACTTGGGATGAAATGAAGTTCCAGGTAAAAGTATGGTTAACCCATTTTAGTGTTCACTTGAGGTACAACTCAATTGTTTCTGCTCGACTGAGTCTCCCACACTCAGCCCTTTCTCACTAAAGCGAAGTGGCTTAGGGGGCATGGGCCAAAGCCATGAGTGCTACTGACATTTGAGTGGAAAATGAAGCAGCTCAAGGTGTAGAAACTCAGACACCAATCCAGCCACAGTGCTAATGCAGTTCTGCTTACCCTTTCAATTAATCTTGGCACGCCTGTATTTGAGATCCTGACCAAGCCCAGAATGGAAAGCACAGGAGAATTAGGAACAGCAGCACCTGAGGAGGCTGACTACATAAGCCAGCCTGTTTCAGATGCAGTCCAGTTCAGCCCACAGGGTACACATGTCAGTCAACACAGCCCCTCACTACGGCGTCTCAAGTTTGAGCCTCACCTAGTTTAAGAAATCTTATCAGCACAATTCAATTTGTGTCAGAAGCATCCATCCATAGCTCAGATTCCTTCAAAGTAGAACTATTATTCAAACTAGGAAAGTATGAATGGAGTAACTGTCCAAGATATCTCCATTTCGGGAAGACAACCAGAAAAGGCTGCTGGAGGTATTTTGACAATAACATGATGCACTATTTTAGACAATCTAGAGCAGAATAAAGCCACATGACTTGTGCCTAGGCACAGTCACTTCTGTTCCTGGGCACTGCCAAAAGTCTGGCAACCTGGAGAATAAGTTCTGCAACAAGAGTCAAGAACACTGAAACACAATCAGCATTTGACTCAAATATGGCACCAAGAACATTCTTGATCTTGCCCTGTAGGTCTCCTGCAGTTCTGCTAACAGAGAGACAAAGCAAAAGGCAAAGAGCAGAAACCAGCTGGTAAGCATTTGAGGTATCTGCAGCAGGCTCCAGGTTCCAGACTGGTAAGCAAGCGTTCTCAACACAGCACTTGTTGGCACTGCTCCTCATCTGAAGGGCTGGGAAAATGCTCCAAGCAGGCACTGGTTGAAACAGGGCAGAGTTTAACACTCTCCGCAAGAGAGCAGGTGGCGGCTTTAACTCAGATACATCACCAAGAAGGGCTGATATTGATGATGATATTGATGTGTGGTGATGAAAAACAGGCAGGTCTGGAACTCCAAACACTCCAACTGTATAAAGAAGGTCATGTTAGCCAACTGGAAAATGGAGTACTTCAAAGGAGAAGTTCAGCTAAAGGCCGAATACAAATAATTCAGTGCTTCTCTGACAGGAATTAAATTCTCCTCTAAATTTTGAGGGAACAGCTGCTAATACTTGCAGAATGTGAATGTGAACAGGAGTATCTGAGAAGGACCTTCCAGCAGGAATCTGAAAGTTATGTTGATAGTTTCATGAATAAACTGAATCATTTCCAATACTGGTGTCTGACCATAAATAATAAAGATGCAGGGAAATAAACTATTTCATACAAACTGCTTGGAAAATTCACAGAATTCTAATAACCATGGTCACTTTTGCAAGTTGTTCCACTAAAGGATGTTCAAAGAGGAGAACTTGAAAGCCAGAAAATCAGAAACTGGTTCTAAGCTTCCAGGCATCTCAATTTGAACACTCGAGGCTTCGAATAGCTGGACCATAACCGGTGCAGAGGCAAAACAATACTGCTTTGTTTAGAGTGGGAAGGCCAGTCACTGAGATCCAGTTTGAGAGCAAACCAGTTCTTTTCAAGAGAGACTGACCGTTCTAAAAGTAAGGAAGATGGAGATGTCCTCTGAAAGCACGCGTGGCAGCTTTGTGATGCACTCTTCCATTTCAGTGTGGTAATCCCTACTCTCCACTGCCAATCAAGCTGCACAAAGAGCTTTTTTTTCAGTAACAGAATTAAAGCAGCATCCTCAAAGGAAAAATGGGATTCTCAGTGGTTCCAAGATGCCCCTTGTAAAGCATTTCCTCACCCGCTCATAAATTTGCACAGTTATCACTACAAATTTCAAACTGAACTTGAGTTTTCTGGGGGTTTGTTGTAGGGTTTTTTTCTTCACTAGAGTCATGTATGCACACTACATTATTTCAAGTATTTTGTTTGCTTCTAAACGTGCTCTTTAAAACCAATTCACTGTATGTCTAAAAGACTTTCCAGGGGAGTTGAGGAAGAACATAAACTCCATCTGTACCTGTTTCTTCCAGCCATGCCGCTTTATATTTCCTTTGTTTGGTATTGAAAGCCAACCTTCAAGTCTTGACTCTGTTTTTTATTTAAAAAAAAGCATGTTAAATAATTTTACGTATTTATAACAACAAAGCAGAAGAGCACAAAAGCAATCTATTACTAGAAAGGAAGATGTGCTACATGCACAGGCAATTACCTATTCAGCAAAGCAGAATAAAAAGCACAGCTAAATAAAAAGATTTAAGCTTTTACTTCATGCTTCATCACAAGCTAACAATAGATTATATAGTTACTGCAAAATAAAGTGAAGCTGCTTTCCTTGATGCCAACATCTAACATTGGATGTAAATAGTTTCCAAAGGCTCAGGTAGGAAAGACTTTGCTTTGAAAATGTGTTACAGCTTAAATGGAGGAGGATTAAGAGATTCTCAATATAAACCTAATTTGAACATTCAGAGGGGCTACACAGAAATACTCAGCAGGAAGATGCAGCAAGTAAAACAAAACAGATCCACATTTTCCAAGGGAAACAAAAGAAGGGGAGCAGACAAGAGCAAGCAAAGCTATCCACGTGTCCCATTACTCACAGAAGTTAAGCATAGAAGATAAATAAATAAGGAATGCAGGAAGAATCAACTAGATATAAAGAATGAGAGAAGTGTTTTATTCAATTTTCAGTAGGCAATTTTTCATAATGTAGACACATTTTCCTACCACAAAACCACTGAAATAACTTAGATACAAAGAATCATCCCAAGAAAACTAGCATTGTGCCTAATGTGAATGACAGATTTAAGAACCCCTCCACTCCAGCTAACTGATGCTGGGTTTTGATAGGTAATTTTTAAATTATGAAGGCAGGTAACAGGAGTGAGAAGCTATCATGATTCCATTAATCTGAAATGACACAGTAAAGTGTCATAATTTAGTAAGTGTGAGAATGAAGTAATCAAAATTTCACTCCATAATTGTATATATATTTCACAATTCAGAAAAGTTCTGTAATTTTTTTTAAGTGATTGTAAAAATCTGATTTGTAAAAACATGTCAGAGCACAGAAATATAGCTGATAGCCAATGTATGAATTATTTACTATAAACTTAACTGGCAGCACTGAAAACTTCAAAAACATTAATTTAAAATTTGCTGAAATCTTCTCCACAAATATTTATGTAAGAAGGAGCTACTGGTCTCTTTTATTCTTCAGGGATAACTCTGTGGGAGGTGTATCCCAGCAAGCTCTGAAAATACATCCAAATATATTAAAAAATATTGTCTGTAAACTTCATGTAAAATAACAACGAGACTGACAGCCTAACCTTGTACAAGGTATTACATCAGGAATAAGATAAGGCATAAAAAGGCTATACTTGAAGACACAATAATTTCCTAACATTTTTCCCCACAGAATAATTTCAGAATGCTAGAGGACCACTGAAATACTGGAATTCTCACTGGAAAAGGTGGCACGTTAGCGGAACACATTCCAGTAGAAAGCCTTCCTGTAAAAATGAAGGAAATTTTTATTTCCCTGCCTCTCAGATCTGCATAAGCATTGTGTGTATGCTTCCCACCTAGACCCCTCCCAATTTTTGATATCGGTAGCTTCGGAGAAGGAAAACTATTTCCTTCATGTCTGCAGGCATCACAGAATCCTCACCCTATTCTGAATACTTCAAAAGTAATTTTAAAAATTTTTAAAAGAGAACTTTTTTTATGGCAAGAGAAGGTTCTTCAATTTTGAGAAATTTTACAACTATCTTAAAGCTCAAGTCCTTCCTCACAAAATAAAGCAATTCGTTGCTAATACAGAACATGGTACGGACGACTGATTCAGAAGGATACAGTGTGGACAACAGATTTTAAAGAAAGAAGTGCACATCTGTGGAAGTTGTGGCGTACAAGGATCTAGAAAGATCAAGTAATACACTTTAAAACATGCACCAAGTACTATAGTGCTTATAGGGACAGTGTGAAGAGTTTTTTTCTAAGTTCACTTCTGTGTCAGCGCGTTCTGAAAGAAGTTTCAAAGAAAGTAGAAGTGGAGGAGCTATTACAATTGGTCAACATTCTTTTCTACCTACTACAAATCTATTTTAGTGAGCAAATTCTATTTGCATGAGAGATTTCTGAGCTGTGGATAACATCTTCCAGTTGAAAATAACAGTTTCTGAATGTATTACTTTTCAAGAAAGCTAACATTCATCTGGAACCAAATGTGTTCTTGAAAGGGTAAGATGAGCCCTTTCATTCCAACCTTGCCACAAAGGTTTGTCTCCAGTAATATTTATAGTGTTTTACTTTCCCTTGACTTAGCTAGCACAACTGCAAATGCTCTTCTGGCTATTTCACAAGCATTTGGTCCAGAATAATAAAATTTGAGTGTTCTGATTAAGTAATTATGAAAACAGGGGTTATCTAGACTAGGAAAAAGAATCTTCCATTCCTGTCTTTAAAAATAGACTTAAAATTATTGCCTGGCAACTTCCCTGTATTTTGGAAAGAATCCCAGAAATGATACTTTATATTTCTAATCCAGAAAATCCAAGATAGGCCTCAAAAATATCTGAGGCTTGCTGGACCTGAAGAGAATATGAAGCAAGAATTCCATGAAGGCTACAGATCTGATAATTATCTCTGAATACCTTTCAAAATGTGTACCTGCACTCTAAACATCTTCATGGGCAGCATTCACATTGACAGGATTCACTGTAACTCAGTATGATAAATCTGAGTTCTAACAGGAAGTGCTCAGTAGAAGTCACCCAAGACAGCCATGACTGTACTGATGGGTGTGACTTGTTTTGGGGCACCTTCATGAGCAGCAGAGCACCTCTTCAACATTCAAGAGTTCCTCCTCCTCGGACTCTTCGATAGTAGCCAAAAACATGGAGATACTACCTTGCTAGTTTTCTCCAGTCCATCCTTCCCCATTTGATTCTTTCCTTCCTCAGACTGTTTTACTCTAATTTCAGGTGGATCTCACCAAAGATTTCTGGCTGATCTCATTGGGAGATTTATTCAGGTGACAGCTATTTGTGGGTATTTCACAAAGTCAGATCTGTGTCCCATATTAAAAAATACCCATCAAACTGCTGGCTTAAATGGTTCACATTTATTATTCTGTCCTATCTTTGAGTAAAACACGATTTATAACATACAATGTAAAATAATGTGCTGCAGTTAAACCTGCAGGACAGCTTCATTGCTTAAGTTATCTTGCCAATCAGATGAAGAGAGTTAATTCACAACAGGCCAAGTGCCCTGTAACAATAAGGAATCAGGAACTTTAAGGATTTTTTTCATGTTTTGTCTTGTCAAAGAAGTCTGTTTACAATCATGCAAATACTTCCTAGGTCCAGCCAGAAGGAAAAGGCATTCTAAAGGCATTCTAAAGGCATCATGAAAAAGCAAATATTTCATCTGAGTCATGAGCTGCTATCTGAATCAATAATCTGGAGTGAGAGTTAAAAAAAATGCCTACAACTGACTACAAGGAAAATCTTGATCACATCATCTCTCCCATCTGGTGAAGCAGAAGCCTGAGAATAGCCTCAGTTGTCTGAACAAGCCAACCCCTGCCTTAGCAGGGCAGAAGTTGCCCTGTGAGCTACCAGAACTTAAGGGGGTATTTAGATCAATGACAAAGAAACCACTTACAAGTGAGATGCAGCTCTAAGTTGTGTCACCACACAATTTCTACCTACCTACAAAGAGAATTATTATTTTTTTTTAATAATAGGAATCTGTTCTATTACCACCTTAAGTTTATTCAAAGAGCACAAAGCCTTCTTACTCCCAAACTGATAAAGTTCTCCCATTGTAAATCCTGAATTCTACTCTGGTAGCCTCTCTGGTGGCTGGTAACCTAACCTCCCTGAATAGACAAGACACTACCCCATAGCCATGCAGGATGACAGTGGAAAATGCCACAGGTCTCTCCAGATTCTGCCAACATTACTGTCACACCATTTCATACCAAGTTCTCTCTCAATTAAACCAGAGACTGCCCCACTGTCAGAGTTGAGACCCTTGAATCATTCCATTCTACACATTTACATGATATGGTGTTTTCACTTTTTCCCTGGCGATGCTTTCTCTGTGTCAGGAAACTAAACCTCTCAAGCAATGTCTATGTTTGGGCTACCGAAGTGATGGGAAACAGCTGAGGACAACTTAATACAACCAAGTCATAGCAGATGATCTGCTGTGGTATTCCATCTTCTGTTTTGAGGAATAATTACTTGGCTTACAGGAAAATAGCTACGTGCTGGATAATTTCCTCTCTCTGTGGCATGGGGCATTTCTACTTTGAAGACTGGGGGGTTTCTTCCCCTCCTTATAACAGCAGAGCACTCCTCCTCTGCTCTTTACTTGGCTTCCTGACCAATGTGTCAAATCTGACTACACTGATGTCACTTCCTCTCTTTTAATTGGCTAAATTGCTTCTTATTCAGACCCTGATCAACTCAGAGCCTCACCTTAAAAAAAAAAAGCAGTATGTAGGGACATGATCTAAATCTAGAGACATCCTAGAATGATGCATTAGGGGTCCTACCTGTATGGCACAGTAACACCAGCAGCACAGCTGCAGTGCAAGTCAGAGAAAAGGGCAAGAAAGAAGAGCAATTAAAGGCTAGTAAAATAGAAATAGCTAGAGGGATCACAAGTACAGAAGACTAAGAGCACAAGAACTCTCAGTAATTGTCATGTTCTAATTAACAGTGGAAAAGTTACAACTGACTTGAAAAGATCTCACACTGAAATTTCTGCCCCAAAGCTGGCATGGCAAGTCATACAGCCAGAAGCCTGGTGACATCTCTGGAGGTGAAACTGAAAAGAGCATCATTTAATGAGGCAGACTAAGAAAGAGCTTACTCCTCCAGCCTTTCCAAGATCTGAGACACAACGGGGTCTCATGGACAACCTACTGCCCTTCAGAAAACAGGGAAGGTGTCTACATCCAAATGGAGGCATTGGGGTTTTTCAGGGCAATACTCAACAGCCATTATGCTGAAAGTGATTGAGAAGGGAGGAAATTCAAAACTACCCTTTTCCATAGAATAAATCCAATCTGTTTTCTAGTAGAAAAATTCAAGCTCTCAATTTACAGTTCAAAAGTTTTCTATTAAAAAATGATGGCCTGCAGTGTTCTTCATTCAGGAAACACTATCAAACATAAGGCTTCATTCCAGTACTAATCTGAGGGGGAAAAACATACCACTAAGTAAAATACCCCTGCTTTCTTCTTTACCCCAGTTAAGTGGAATACACTGATAATTAATAGCTAAGAGAAAAAATCCTGAGAAGTAGCGATAGCTCAGAAATACCAGAGGAGGTTCCTAGCAGGTGACAGCTAAGAAAAAAAAAAAATTGTTCCTTCACCAATCGAGTAGTTCTAAGAATTTCCAGTACTGAGTTTCAAAGGAGCTCTGTCCCAGATGATGTTTTTGAAAGTAGTACAATTGATATTTACAAGATGGTAATGGCCTGCGGGCGTACAGATTTAACTTCACAGTACAAAAGGGTTCTTGGACAGAATGGAAGTGGGGAAGAAAAGACTAAATGAAAGTCTATTCTAGAACAGAATTCAGTGAAATATTGTCTAAAAGTGAAAAATCTAAAGATATACTAAGGGCAGACAGGACCAAGACAGACACAGAAAGGAATAGCTACATAAAAACATACACTAAGTCTCATAACCTACCTGAAATTTCAATCACTCTAAGACCCTTGGAAAAAGTCTAGTATGTGGCAATCTGATCAGCATGAAGTGCATTAACAGGAAGAGAGACACCTAAAATGATTCCTTTTACTTTTATCTGGTCTTAAAATACCAGAAATAGTATGCTATTTGTGTATGTTTGAATATTTGTCTACAATAAAAATCAGACTGTAAATCTGTAAGACAAGCATGTAAGAAAAGCATTTAAGAATTTCACAATGAATTATCAAAATTAGTTAACTATAGAAAAAAATAGACCTAACTCCAACATAGGGAAAGTGTTAAGCACTAAACATTAAGAAAGTAAACGTTTCTTCCTGTCTCTAGAGATGCAGAAGTGGAGCAGATGAAAGTATTAACTGATTACGCGCTGGGGAGGGGTAGATCACAACTAACCAGGGTAACAGTGGGTCTCAAAAAGTAGTGCCTGGAACTGACACTACATGGAAGTGGTTAACTTAGGCTGTGCTGTTTGTTCTTGTTTTCACCTGGTAAATCAGAGTACCCACACAGCCATAAATGCATTATGGAAACGCCTACAATTGTTTTTCTCTCCGGCCGCTTATCCCAGGTGCTACACGATCGAGTAAGGATGGACAAGAAGAACAAGGCAATACTGCATTCAAGATATAAAATACAGTCATGGTGTTGTAGAATTGCTGGCCCTGTATTCTGTTCACTGGACACTGCGTGTGGTATTTGCTTTATTCAAACAGCAGCAGGCAGTCTTTCCATGAAGTGGATAAAAATTCTGCTAACACCAAGCCATATGGTGGGGGGAGTTATGTGAGAAGAAATTAAGACTTAAATATAAAGCAGCTAAGCTATGACATAAAACCAAAATAATAAGTGAAGATGTGCTATAGAACAACACAGGTAGAGATTTGAAAAGGTAGTGACTCATTTGAAACAATACCTCCCAAAACTATGTGTACGCACAAAAGCAAGTAATTCAAATATGCATTTATCTTACCTGAAAGATTTCCATCTGTTTCATCTGTCTGGAGACTAGCAACACTGGTAGAATCCATTCCTTGCTGGAGGTCCAAAATTTTCCTCCGCAGCTGTTCTATGTCACTCTCTTTACTATCCAGCTGCATCTGGAGCTCATTCCTGTATGTGGATTCTTCTGCTAGTTGCTATATATACACATACACACACAAGCATAGTTACAGTGATACCAAAAATATGGCCACAAAGTACTCTGAAAAGAAATCTCATTTTTTTAAATATCTTTAGATACTTGATAGCATTAGCATAAAGTTATTATAGTAGAAGAGTTTGTTAAAAAGTTAAATTACAAAGATCCAGCAATACATTTAAGTACAAACCAGTCTGATTAACCTATTAAATTACCATAATAGCATCTGTTGATGGTATTGAAAAGGACACCACCTATCAGTGAAATAAGCTGTGTAAATAGGATCCTACACAGCATTCAGGGCTTCTGTCATACCGATATAACCGAGTCGTACCAGTAACTTCCTCTCTAAGAATTCAGGAAGGAGAAAGGAATGAGAACAAGCACAGCTCCACACTTGTCAAGTTCAGTCTCACTAAAATTCTGTAGCCTAGAACACCTGAAAGCAGTTATGTTTTCCAGTAGACTAGGAGCCATACGCTCTTCCTGCAGACAGAATTCCACAGTGTGACCAATAAAAAGAATATATTCATTTTACCGCTTGCATTTCATTGAGCTCCTTTTGGTATTTTACTACCATCTGATTGAATTTCTCTTTTTCCTGATTAAGCTCTAATTGGAGCTTTCGGTTTTCCTTCTCTTTCTTCCTCAAATCTTGCATGTTAGCTTTCTTTCTGTCTATTTTGAAATCTTTCCGATTCATTATCTCAGCCAGTTTGTTGACAGCCTGTTGAGAATGAGGAAAAACAAAACCAGTAAGAAAAATGACATAATGCGAGCATGCTTCATACAAAACTCCTAACTTCTAGTTATAGGATTTGGTCAAGAAAAAAGAAATCTTTAACGTAAATGGCCCTTTACTCCCAATAGAAGTGATACTGAGAATTACACAGCATCAAAACTTACTGTAAATGTCAACAATGCCAATTGCACATAATGGTTAATGCAAACTCAATCTCAAAGGAAGAGTTAGTTGCACAAAACGCAATAAACTGAAAATATATCTGATATGTAAAGTAATTCTTATTAAATTGCATAAAATTATACCTGCGTCTTCAGAGTTCTTTCAGTGTTAATGCTCTTCTCATAATGCATTCTAATATTATTGATTTCCTCCTCTTTTTTCGTTTTGTATTCTGTTAAAATATTCAACTTTGAGTTATTTCAGGACAAGGTAAATATTTCTCAGCTTAAGCAGTTCTACAATTGCATAGTTGGGTTTTTTCACCTCTATTTTCCTATTGTGTTAATATGCAAAATACCCTCTGCAGTGCTAAATGTTACCAGGTTATCAATGCTATAGTGATAGAAACTCACCAGAAGGATGTATCAGAAATACTAAAGCTAACATTTATTTTTGTTTCTTGGTGATAAGTTTGCAGCCCCACTTCCTTTTTATGTTTGCACTACCCCAAAAGTGTTTCTGCAGTACAAAAATTATTCTACGTGGGTACTGACTTAAGGCTGACATGTTGGGATTCACATTCAGTACAGATTCTCCTACCAGCATAAAGAGAATACAAGGAAAAAGGTTTTCTTTACACAAGGAATGGCTCTTCTGTTCCTACTCCCCCCTCACACACGTGTCACTCAATTCTACCCATCTTTTTCTTTCACGCCTCCAGTGTGCTGATTTGTTTCTGAAGTTTCTAGAAGCGTGCATTTCACTAATAAGGATTTCTCCACCAACACTAGAAACAGTTAAAGAACAATTTTCAGTAACAATCTCGATAAAAGAAAAAATACTGAAAACTTCTTGACTCACCCTATTCCTGCTATTAGAGAAATGCAGAGCTAAAGGAAAATATTTTGGCGTTTACAACACAACTAATAAGGCCTTTACTCCCATAATCAAGAGACAGTAAAGCATGCATTCCAGTTTTAGATGCTTGCTCAAATACAAAACCATGGGAGTGAAACCACCAATAAATTCACTTCCCAATATAATCAAATGCAACCCACTGACAGGGGCAAGATCACAATGTAGATTCTGACATCTCGAAGTTGAAATGCTGATTGTTGAAGTGCTGATAGTGGGGGTAGAAACCAAGCCTTTAATAAATACACTGTGTGCAATATGAAATTAGTAAAACACTTTCCTTAAGTTTCCTGCACGCAAGGGCACAGCTGGCAGCGGGGGGTTAGACGGACAGTGTATGGATGAGCTGCCCTTAGACAGGCAATCTGGACTCTGCCTGCAGGAACAGTGCTAACAGGTTTTAAAAAGGGAGGGGGGAGCATGAGCAGAAATTGACTTTTTCCTCTCCGCTACAGCTGAGTTTTTAATTGTTTTCAATGCTAAGGGCAGCACATGGAAATGGAAGCAATACAATGGAAAAAGCAGCAGTTTAGAATCATAGAATGGTCTGGGTTGGAAAAGACTCTTAAAGGTCTGGTCCAACCCCCCTTCAGGGAGCAGGGCCATCTGCAACCAGAGCAGGGTGCTCGGAGCCCCGGCCAACCTCCCCTGCAATGGTGCCAGGGATGGGGAAGCCACCACCTCTCTGGGCAGCCTGGGCCAGGCTCTCACCACCCTCATTTTAAGCAGTTATATCCAGTATGAATCTACCCCCTCTGCTTGTTTAAAATCATTACCCCTTGTGCTGCTGCAAGACACTCTGCTAAAAAGATTGTCCCTATATTTCTTAAAAGCCCCCTCTGAGTACAGAAAGGCTGCAACTCCAGGCTGAAGAACCCCAACCCTCTCAAACTTTACTCACAGGAGAGAGGCTCCAGCCCTCTGATCATTTCTGGGGCTCCTCTGGCCCTGTTCTGACAGGTCCCTGTCTCCTGTGCTGAGGGCTCCAGAGCTGGACCCAGCACTGCAGGGGGGTCTCCCCAGAGCAGAGGGACAGAATAACCTCCCTTGACCTGCTGGACATGCTTCTTTTGATGTGGCCCAGGATATGGCTGGGGGTTCGTGGGCTGTGAGTGCACATGGCTGGATCACATCCAACTTCCCATCCACCAGCAACCCCAAGTCCTTCTCCACAGGGCTGCTCTCTATCCCTTCATCCCCCAGCCTGGATTGATACCAGGGATTGCCCCAACCCAGGTAGAGGACCTTGCACTTGGCCTTGTTGAACTTGAAGAGGTTCACACAGACCCGCTTCTCAAGCTAGTCCAGACCCTTCTGGATGGCATCTCATCCCTCAGGCACTCCAACCACACCACTCAGCTTGGTGTCATCTTCAGACTTACTGAGGGTGCACTTGATCCCACTGTCTATGTCACTGATGAAGATATTGAGCAGTACTGGTCCCAGTACAACCAATATGACCTAAGGGACACCACCTGTCACTAATCTCCACCTGGACATTGAACCCTTGACCACTACCCTCTGTATGTTACCATCCAGCCAATTTCTTTTCCACCAAAAAGTCCACCCATCAAATCCATCTCTCTCCAGTTCAGAGAGAAGGGTGTTGTAGGGAACCGTGGTAAAGGCCTTATACAAATCTAGAGAGATGACATCAGTTGCTCTTCCCTCATCCACTGATGTAGCCACTCCATCACAGAAGGCCACTAGGTTGGTCAAGCAGGAGTTGCCCTTGGTGAAGCCAGGCTG
>JANHGN010018876.1:13408-51475 GCA_024605025.1 Megaceryle maxima | reverse complement strand
TCTCGCATTACACCCCACACACAAAATCCAAATAATCAGAAAGAAGGGAGCCACAAATCTTTAATAATTATCTACGAAGCGGGGGGGGGGGGGGGGGGTGTGTGTTTTGGTTTGGTTTGGTTTTTAATGTAAATGTACATACATTTAAATAGGGAAGTATAAAATATTCCAGGTCTTGCTCCTCATACTAACCAAGGCTGCTTGAGGCTCCCCGAGCCATCATCTTTTATAATTATAATTACACGCGTCAATCAAGACCTTCAGGCAAAGTCAGAACAAGGCAGGCGAACTCAGGAGAGAAATCACATTTTAAAAAAAAAAAAAAAAAAAAAAAGGAAAAAAGTTTGGAGAACTTAGTAAAGAATGGAGAAGAGATTAGAAGAAAGGGTAATTAAGGTTGCTCAAGGCAATCGTGAGCGCTAGAACTCCATCTTAAATTAAATGTAGCCACAAGGGACCCGGTATCATTTATAATATGTACTGCCCTAAACTGTTACTTCGGAGAAATGTGGATGTGTAATAACCACTCCAAAGTATTTTCATCCATGGCGGTAGCTCGCGGAGTGGCTTTGCGATGTACAATTTGAACTCGCTCCAAACCCTTCGCCGGCGGAATGACATTAAACCCACAAGTAGGAACGAAGAGCCTGGGGACCGGTGCTTGGGCCGTGCCCGAGGGGGAGTGTTGGTCGGGGAGAGCCGGCCCGGCTGGTCTGTCCGTGGGGGCCGTAGCCCGCCTGGCCCCGGCTGCGCTCGGGCCAGTTTCGCCTGCCCTGTCCGGTTTTCCCGTCCCGGCTTAAACCTAAAACGCGGTAGCCTTTCCGGGAGCAGCAGTAACGACAGCGGTGGCACGGAACGCCTCGGCGGGGCTTCGCCTAGTGGCGTGACCCACCCGGCAGCGAGCGGGGGGAGAAGCCACCGGTTCTTTCCCCGACGAAGCCCAGCGGGCTGCAAGACACAGACCCGGCGGTGTCCTGCCGATGTGTATTAAACCTCCTACGGACTGCTGTAAATGCAGCCGGAGTTGTGCTCTGACAACGCTTCTCCTGTGGGGAAGGACTGCGAGGAGGCGAAGCTCCTCTGCGAGAGGGCCCCGGGGTCCTCTGACCACCCGTCGGGCCATCAGCAGTATGAATCGGCCCGGCTGAAGGCTCGTAAGGCCGGAGGGCCGCGACCCCGCCTAGCCGCGGAAAGCCCCGGCCCGCAGCCCCAATATCCTCCCGGCGGACGCGCTGGGGGAGCGGAGCGGAGCCGTCACTGCGCTGCGGCACCGCCAGTGCTGAGCCGCCCGGGCTCAGCTCAGGGCGATGCTACATGGCGACGTCTGCGAGAGGGGTTGTTTGCAATTAATGTATCTGGGAACAACTTCCCGAGAACCGGGAAGGGGTCTCAGCTCGAGCTACTTCTACCTGGAGTCGAGGGCATTCCCTCGGGATGGTTTTCAGATACCCCGCCTTAGCCATTTCAGCAGCTCCCGCAGCTCGCCATATTACTGTACTAAAATTTAGTCGCCGACGAACTGCTAAACTATGAAATTATAACTTGAGAAATAACGTATTGATATAGATCAAGAGTTCGCCTGCTCGCTCTCCTGCCCGAAGGGAAATGGTGAGAATGGAAGGAGCCCGAGAGGTCCGAGCCTCTCTGCGCAGTGGGTCCATCCCAAAAATCTTAAAACTCTGCACAGAGAAGTAA
The DNA here is from genome assembly GCA_024605025.1 of Megaceryle maxima. Lineage (NCBI taxonomy): Eukaryota > Metazoa > Chordata > Aves > Coraciiformes > Cerylidae > Megaceryle > Megaceryle maxima. Next base: position 49,780 of record JANHGN010018876.1, on the reverse strand, counting down.
AGAGAGATATATTCCTACTCCAGTAGAGCTGGTGTTGGGTTGCCTCGGGACCTGCTCTAAATTTAGCAAAGATGTCTTCTTCCAGTTAAGGGATGCGGAAAGTTTAAAGTGCCTAGAAAAGAGGACAGCCGAGTCCGCCCTCTGCACGTGGAGAGCTTTTCCCACCGCTGGTCGGTCACCTTGCAACCATCACAAGTATTTAATAAGTTACAACAAGGGCCAGTTTTCACAAAGTCTCACCCAACCGATGGGAAATGCTATACCCTGCGCTGGAGACAGTTCCGAGCCTCACTTTCAATCGGAAGCAATGTTCACCGACAAGTATTTTCAGCTCTTTAATATATACAACGGAGATTATAGTGTCAGAGTACGGGAAGACGAGTGCTAGGGCGGAGGGCCCGAATGCTTTCAAATGTGCAAATATCGCTCATTCCACACCGTCAATCCTACGCTCCGCAGTGGGAGAGTCGCAGAGCTCCCCCGATGCGCCCAGCGTGGAAGGGGTGGTAAGGGCAGGGGGGACTGGCAGACCCCCGGCTCCGGCCCAGCTCGCCGGGAGGCTCGGCATCTCCCGACACCAGGCCCCCCGCCGCGCTGCAGGGCCGCCCGGCTCTCGCCACTGAGGCAGCCGCTCGGAAGAAACGAGTTCTTTGGGACAACTTGGAAATGAGTTCCGCTTGCTGCACCGTGAGCCGGGGAAGAGAGGCTCTTGCTCAACGATGGCTCTGCCAGGGCATTGGCTTCTGTGCAAACGATGCAGCTGGCACCCGCAGCTTTCCCAAGAAGTTTAGGGGAGGGAGACCCAGAGTTAGAATAGCTAGTGCGAACTCCAGAGAGGTTCTCTCCCGCTTATTTCAGTCTCCACGGCTGCGCGGCGGCAACGTAGCCGCAAGGGCTGGGGTTCTCCAAGCGCAGGGTGTTCCGCTGCCTAGCCCTACCAGTCTGAAGAGAAGGCAAGGGTCGCGAGTCCCGCAGCCTCAGCTGGCCGGGAGGAGGGATTGCCCCACCGGCCCCAAGGGAGCTGGAGGGGGGCTGCCCGCCGGCAAGGAGGCACACCGTGACAGGAGAGGGCGGGCGCAGCCCGGCTCAGCGGAGCCGGTGGCCCGTCGGGCTCCGCTGGGGCGGGGCGGGGTGGTTGCAGCCCAAGCCCCCACCCCGCAGCTCGGTTTAGCAACCGGGAAGGGGGTGAACGCGCTGGGCAAGTGTGTGTGTTCCTGTGCGTGTGTGTGTGTGTGCGCGGGGGGTGTTGCTCATCCCGCCTCTGCCTTATTGGCTGCAAGGGTGGTGTCAGGCCCCCCTTTGCGGGAGTCCCCAGCACCCTGCAGCCCCCGGGCTCCGGGAGCGCCTCCCCGCGGGCCTGGGGCTAGAGGTCCCGACTCGGCACCTCCGCACTTGTGGCGGGGGGAAGAGGGGGAGGAGGGGGAGGAGGAGGAGGAGGGAGGAAGGGAGGAGGGGGACGGGGGTGGGAACCCTGTCCAGCAGCACCAGCGGCAGCAGAGTGCTCCTGTGCACTGTGCCGCTCCGCATGGATCGGGGCGCCGGGCTGCCGCCGCGCTGAGCCCCGGGCGGAGCTGCTGCGGGCTCCCGGGGTTCCTCCTTCCTCCCCGGCACCCCCTGGTTCTTCCTCCTCTCTTCTCCGCCTCCGCTGCCTGCAACCCGACTACCATTCCGCGGCTCCCCCAGCCGCGGGCACCCGGCGGCTCTTCCCAGCGGCCGGGACCGCTCTGTGCTCCCGCTGCAGCAGGGCAAGGGCTGGCGTGGAACAGAGGGAGGGAACAGAAGGAGGAGGAGGAAGAGGCAGCGGCCGCAGAGCGCCCCTTGTTCCAGCTAAATCTGTGCTGCCGTGTCCAGGTGCTGGTGTCGCGGACGGACACGGAGCCCCCAGCCCGGCCCGCAGCCGCCTTGTCATGCTGCCCAAAGTGGAGACGGAGGCCCTGGGACTCGCCCGGTCGAATGGGGAACAGGGGCAGATGCCGGAAAACATGCAAGGTAAGGGGGGAAAGGCACGCTCAGGCGCTCCCCCTCCGCGCACGCTCGGCACCCCCTCGGCAAACTGCCCATTCGTCCTGCCAAGAAAAGTTTATGGCTGCTGCTCGCAAGCTTCCCCTCCACCGCCCGCTCCGCCAAGCCCCTGGCTTCGCGGGCCACCTTCTATTGTGGCTCGGGCGGGCACTGGGGACCGGGGCACCAACGCCGAGGCGACGGCAAGGCCCCGGCCAGGAGGTGCAAACCGGGTCCGGGGCACCGTCAAGCATCTGGCCGGCAGAAGCCTTCCCCAGGGTGTAGAAGCCCCGCCAGTCCCTGCTCGGGGACACCGGCCCCGCTGAAAATCTGTGGGGGCTCGATTTTGTCCCCAGTCCACGCAAAAACTGACTCGAAGTTCATGGGTGAGGGAGTAACGCGGGGTAGTCCCGCCGATACCCCCGTGTGCCACACACAGTCCCGAAACGGGGCCCCGGGGGCTCTGCCCCGCGGGTGCGACACCCGCAGGCACAGCGCAGGTAGCGGCGGCAGTGCGAAACTTCGCAGCAGAGAGCATCGACGCCGCGGAGGTTTTGCGCCCTTGCAGAGTATCCGCGAAGGCAGCGGGATACCTGAGCTGGGGTGGCGCTGGCAATGCCTCTGTGAGGCGGGACGGAGCCGTTCCCGGTCCTCCACTCCGGTCCTCCACTCCGGTCCGGAGCGCTGCGCGGAAACGGGCAGCGTCCTAGAGCCGTCGCGCGGGGAGGGCCAGCTCCCTGCCTCGGAGCCAGTAGCCCGGTGCGCGGGCACTGTCCGCCCCGCCCTGCCCTGCCTGCCTCTCCCGGGGCAGAGACTCCCATCCCGGCTGTTCTTTCGAAATTATCCTCTCTCGTCCCGGGAGCCTGCTAGGAAGCAGGGGCGGGGTGGGCTGGGGGCCTCGGAGGCGCTAGGGGCGGCCTGCCCGCCCCTTTCCTCGCCCGCGGAGGCGGCTCCGCGCCAGGGCACGGTGCTCGGAAAACCCCTGCTTTTCCACTTGGTTTTTCCTGGGAGGAAGGGGAACTTCGGGCTAGCGCCGGGCCTTGGCGCCGCGGCAGCGGAGGGGACGACCGAGGCGACGACCGAGGCCTCCTCCTCCGCCTGTGGCCGCCCTGTGGCCGCCCCGTGTCCGCCCCACGCCCCTGGCAGGCGGCGATCCCCGCCCGTGTCGAGGTCGCTCTGGAAACGTTTTCGCGGCAGTGTGCTGACGGGTCAATGACCCCCGCGGTCCTCGGCTGCCCACCTGAGCGCCGGGGCGCAGCCCCCTTGCCCTGAAGAAGAGACGCGGAGCTCCCAGGCACCCAGCCGGGCGCCCGGTCCAGGGTCTTCGGACCTCATCTGACTTCCCCGGTGCCACCGAACTGTGGCAGCCGCAGAGTTACCGGCAAAGAGGTGACATCCTAAGCGGTGCCGCTGCGATGCTTGGCGCCTCTCGCTTTGCTCAGGAGTCCTCCGCTGCCACTGCGCTTGCCGAGCAGATCGGAGGTTTAGCAGCAGGGAAGGGGAAGGAAACCGGTCCCGCGGTGAGCGGAGGGGTTTCTATTTGGGGATAACGAGTGGCTGTCTGGGCTCTTTGTGGGGGGAGCCCGGCTCGAGTGACCGCGCTCTGTGCCTTCATTCACCTTGCTTTATGCCCACCGCCTCGTCCCCTCTTGACGGCCGGCTCTTCCCCGCCTTTTCCCGAGCGGCACAAACTTCAGGCGGCCCCGGCGCGCAGGTTTCCCGCCAGCTCCCGGTACCGGGTGGCGCCGGCTGGGCAAACCTCGACCGCATCCGTGAGGATGTCGGTTCCGGATCGCCATCCCTCTGCCGACCCGCGCCGACGGGGGCTAAAAGTGTTTCCCCTGTAGCCGTGGGACTACTGGCTGCGAAACGCGGGGGCTTCGGGCATGCGGCGCTCGCCCCATGAGCTGGGGCAGGGCAGGAGAGCAAGCTAGCTCGGAGGGGCGGCCGTCACCCCGAGACAGTGAGTTTGTGGTGCGCGGAGGAGTTTGTTTTAGGACCGTTTTGTAAGTAACTTCCATGTAACGCGGCGCAAAAGTGCTGGGTCCGTAAGATACAAGTTTAGGCTAAGTAAATATTTAGACGCTGATGTTGAAAGAAAACTTTAAAGGAAACGAAGTGAGTTACTTTAAATACACAAGTGACACAATCTTTTCATTCTGCTTTTTTTTAAAGCTTGCCCCTGATAATTTTCGGATTTAAATGAATTAATTTAGTTTGTGAGTCCATAAACTAAGGACTAGGTTAAGGGCACTCTGCAACTATAAATATTTAGAACATAAAACTGAGAAGCTGATGGGTTTTGTTCCATTTGATAAGCATCAGGCAGATTTTCTGTTGATGAAAAGTTTCATGTCTCAGTGCAAGCTGTGGTTTTAAAAATAAAACTTTCACCCCAATTTGCAGTGGTATATGTGTTTAAGTGAGATTTCTCTCTAGATGAGAACAGTTGCAGAAAATTTGAGTTATTAATGTAATTTCTAATTGAATGTGCTATTTCTCCTTTCCCCAGTGTCTCAGTTTAAAATGGTGAATTACTCTTACGATGAAGACCTTGAGGAACTGTGTCCAGTCTGTGGAGATAAAGTGTCTGGGTACCATTATGGACTTCTCACTTGTGAAAGCTGCAAGGTTCTGTACTAATTACTTCATACAAACACAAGTACAGCAAAACAAGTTTCAAATATAAGCAGAAAAAAACCCCAACCCTATAGTTAAAACAGATGTGTAATAATTTGACTTAATTCTGATATGTTTCTTGTTACATTCATGTAAAAAATTACCCATCAAAAAGCTTTAGGATTTAGAATTCTCTTGGAGAGATCTCATCTGAACAAATGGAAACAACCTGGACTGTTTTGCATTGTAGTTTTATCGTTGCTTTTAAGCATTTTGCTATCGTGATGTAGTTCTGAAACAACTTTCATTCCTAACTGTCCTAAATATTGATTTTAGTTGATTTATATACATTCAGAGTATTTCTGTTCCTGGAGCACAAAGTAGGAAAAGTATCCTCAATACAGATCAGCTTTGGAAAAATCTAATACAGCTTTCTTAAGATTTTTTTCATCCTTCAACATTACAATGCAAGTTTCTGTGACTATAATGATCATGCACTTTTTTATACAAACTGTAACTGTCAGAGATCACTTGGCAGACAAAGTCAAGTAACATGATTTGATTTAGATTATTCTTTAATTTTGAGAATAAAATATTTATAAATGCAATTTATCATAGTGGAAGATAAATGCATCTGCATGGTTATATTCTACTAAAGGGTTAAAAAACTTATGAATTTAACATGTCAGATTTGTCATGTAAACTTTTTTTTACAGTTCTTTATGGTTACTTAAGTAATGGACTGTAAAGGAAACTCCTTTGCTAGAACAATGCAATTTAATATATTTAATTGTATGGAAAAAATAATTTAGCACATTATATTTTCATTAAAAATAATCAATGAGAAAGGAACAACAAGCACTTATTATGCCTCTAGCAGGCACCACTGGGATGTATAGTAGCCAGAGGTACTCTATATTTCTGTTACCTTTGCAACAGTGTCCCTATTTATTTCAGGTAAAACTACTTGAAATGAAGACTTTAATTAAATTTTGCAATGGTTAAAGAATACAAAGTGAACTGATCAGCCTCACTATTTCTGCTACCACTATTGGGGGCCCAGGAGAATACAGCCAGTCTTATCAAGCTGTGACATGAGTCTATGAAACATAGCACTAACCCAAGAAAGCTTCCTCTGGAGTCTGGTGGTTCTCTCCTGGGTACATCTCACTAATTTAAAATAAACTATGTAACTTCATAACTGCTTGAGTGGCATCTGAAAAGTATGGTAAAATGATTTCCATGAAATAAAGTGCTGAAACATGCTATTGAAGCAAAACAAGCTAATTTTTGTATCTATCATACAGGGATTCTTTAAGCGAACAGTCCAGAATAACAAAAGGTACACATGTATAGAAAATCAGAATTGCCAGATTGACAAAACACAGAGAAAACGATGCCCTTACTGTCGATTTCAAAAATGTCTAAGTGTTGGAATGAAATTGGAAGGTAAGAGCTACAATCTTGCTGATATTGTCAACTATCCTATAGATTACTTTTGGAAATTATAGGATTACATATGTTATTTATTATAAAAAATATGAAACATATTTATCATGTTTTTGAAATTATAGTAAAAGGTATGCTTGGTATGCTCAAAGAAATTGTTGCTTTATAAAAAAAGTAATGAGTAAATGATAAATAAGTAGTATATCAATTGATATTTCAGTATTTTAGAGTGTGTAAATTAATGGATCTAGATAGAATAGTTTTGCAGCATTTTAAGAAGACTTAATTTACATTAAACAGAAAATATGTAGTAAGTGTCCAGAATAGAAAAAAAAAAAAATAGTCATTGCTATGGAAAGTGACCCGATTTTCTTACGTTCTATCTAACATTGCTTATTTTTTTATAGGTATATACTTTTTTTTTTTTTTTTTTTTTTTTTTTCCCTGACAACAAGGCAGAAAAGAGAAACATCCCAAAAAATCATTTGGGATTAAGGAACTAAATAATCTCTAAAGTTATGTCCTACATATTTGTGATGCTACACCTGAGATGCTATTACAAATGAAAGAGAATAAGGCATTTTGAAGTATACTTTTTTGACTTCATTTCACTTTCTTATGTACAGCGAACAATGAAACGTTTGCAGTGTCCTTTGAGATAACCAAATGCAAAATTATCATCAGCTTGAATTTGAGAATCATACCGAGTTAATTCTAACTTGAATATATAAAATATTACAATTCAGATTTCACAGCAAATGACATTTTTGCTTGATCAAGGACCAGCTCCTAAATTCCTTATTCTTGCAACTGTACTGAAATGGCATTCACCCTAAGCACTTAACTAGGAAAAATCGGGCCAAGGAGGAAACCATAAACCATCAAGGGAACCATAAAGGATAAAACCCAATCACCTGAATCTGGCAAAGGAAAGCTGTTGATTTAACTGAAGATAAAACAGAAAAAAAACACCCTCCTGCAATTTGATGGATTCAATATTATTCTATTTGCCCACAAGACTGAACTAGCACTGTCACACTGCGCTAAACATCCCGAATCTTTGCATTTTCTTCCAAATTCAAATAGTACTATAACAGGGCATTTGGAATCCTTTTCTCAATGTTGATTTTAAGAATAAGGATAAAGTAGATTTATCTACTCCTAGTTTTAACTCCTCTCAATTGCTGACAATGATACAGGACTAAATTTTGCCTTCTGTGATTACATGCATTTCACTTTCATTTCTATAGGAGTTATACAAAAGCATTTGCTAATCCAATGTGGCTCACAGTTTTTAATTGTAGAATCCTGGAAGGATATTATGTATATAGATTGAAAGCTAATTACATTTACCAGTATGGTCATTTAATTATTTTAGTTTCTTGTATTTTGCTCAAAATCAACATTCAACAGCAATATTAGCATCAGCTTTTTTACTACCAATATAAGCAAAATGCTTATAGTTTTAAAGATACTCTAGAAAATGCACTTTAGCTTCCTTATCTACACATCCATACAACTTCTTTTCCTTTGTTTAGAAAACTGTAAAAACACATGCTTCCATACTTGTAAATACTGTGACATTTATATGTGTATTTCCCTGATAGCAATATATATGGCCTTAAAAGTCTAGTTCATAAATTACCATGGACCAAAAAAAATCATTAAACGTTAAAGTCCTTATGATAATGTACAGTATTACGCGTATCTAGCATTCATAATAAATTTTTAATGTTCTACTAATCCCTAAGATAAAAAGCTCAAGAACTTAACCTCCAGCAATCTCAGCAGTCTCAACATGTCACCAGGCTGTCAAAAGGTTCCCCGTTCAATCTAATTGCTGTTGGGCAAGGTGGGCTTGGCGAGAGCTCCTCTCTAGTCCATTACATATATACCATGGTGACAGACACTGCTGTGACAGAGACCACCAGTATGACTCCCAAGGCAGCTGTTGAGGTGGATTTGTTTTAATTATTTCTAATTCCAGAGATATTACAAGCTAGAACAGTGTCAATAGTTTCACTTCCACCTTCTGTGTGGAAGGCAGCAAGCTGACAGCTTTCTCTTTGCACATTCCAACTGCAGCTAAACATTTCTGTAGAGCTGTTCAGCTAACCAGAAATCTGAAAGTTTTACACCAACCTGAACAGAATCATCAAAAGGAAATATTCCCTTTTTGCCAAGAAAAACGTATTCTCCTTTGTGACTACTGAACATTTCACAATTTACGTTTCAGATGTTTTGCTGCGGTGGAAGGCAGTAATGGAATGATTATAATGAGACAATATGGTCCGCTGGATACGTCTCAGACAAATTCTGGACATCAGACCTTGTTTCTTAATGACATAGTAGCTTGACATAAAACCAAATATACATTGCGATCTCTACATGATCCCATAGCAGGTGTGAAATTCCTGTAGCCAACCATTGTGTTTGTCCCTGTGTCCTAATAAATGTAAAAAGAAGTCCTTCTATGTTAGTAACACATGCATGTGATATTTAAATTACCAGAAAAAAAAAAAAAAAAAAGACATTTCTTAAGTCAAAATAAATCTTTTTCTTTAGGCATAAAAGTGGTATTTGAATTTGTGGAAAAAAAAAAAAAAGAGAAAAGAGTTACATTTTTACATTTATGCTCTGTTTTAATGTATGTTTCACTAAAGAATGCTAATTCTATTAATTATGATTTATTTTCTCCTCTCCCAACAGCTGTGCGAGCTGACCGAATGCGTGGTGGTCGAAACAAATTTGGACCAATGTACAAGAGAGATAGGGCATTGAAGCAGCAGAAGAAAGCTCTTATCCGAGCAAATGGACTTAAACTGGAAGCCATGACTCAGGTGATCCAAGCAATGCCGGCTGACCTGACAATATCCTCTGCAATCCAGAACATCCATTCTGCCTCCAAAGGCCTACCTCTGAACCATACTGCCTTGCCTCCTACAGACTATGACAGAAGTCCCTTTGTAACCTCTCCAATTAGCATGACAATGCCACCTCATGGCAGTTTGCAAGGTTACCAAACCTATGGCCATTTTCCAAGCCGTGCTATCAAGTCTGAGTACCCTGACCCTTACACCAGTTCACCAGAGTCAATAATGGGCTACTCATACATGGATAGTTATCAAACAAGCTCACCAGCAAGTATTCCACATCTGATATTGGAACTCCTGAAATGTGAGCCAGATGAGCCGCAAGTCCAAGCTAAGATCATGGCATATCTGCAGCAAGAGCAAGCCAATAGAAGCAAACATGAGAAGCTCAATACATTTGGCCTTATGTGTAAAATGGCTGACCAAACCCTCTTCTCCATTGTTGAGTGGGCTAGGAGTAGCATCTTTTTTAGAGAACTTAAGGTAGGTAACAATCTTATATTATATTGTCATTCAATCAAGAAAAAAAAAAATTACCATTTGTTACAGTGTTGTATTTCAAGCAAGAAAGTATGGTTTATGTTTTCTTTTTTGTTTGTTGTTGTTTTTTTTCCAAGTATTTCATTCTCATTTGCCTCAAAGTAGGCAGACTATCATGAGGAGAAACTTAGAGTAACTCTGTCTTCAACCTGAGCCAATAATTAGCTGTAGCAAAGAGATTCAAGTTCTAGTTCAGCCCTTTTGTACTTTACTATTTATCACAATGGTTATTAACCTTCATAGGGCCTCACATAAATTTTACTTCTTCCCTGACAGTATTGTTCACTGTCTGGCTTATATTCAGAGTTGTGAGCACATCTGTTACACCATTCTACATTCATTTATGTAGTTATTTTATTACTTTGTTTAACATATGAGGGAATGCCATTTCTGTCCATCTCTGTACACTCCTTATCTAAGTCTATATTTGAAATATTCACTTTCTCACTGGGCTATTATCTTGTGCATTCTTCTCTGTGTAGTTAACCATGGCAGCTGAATCCTAAGCAGGGTAGACGCAGATCAGAAAGCAAGGAGTAAGATGATACCTTAAGGACTTCTTTTGGTTCTCATCATCACTGATACTTGGGGAATTCCATTAATCTAGGCTGTCTACAATAACCTTAAGGCTCTTAATTTTGTTGGAGCACTCAAGAAATCCTCATGCACAGCTCTCTGGTGGCCAGAAATTTCCCCATTTACATTTCTCAGACTTTTTGTTAAGGAAATCTTGTAGTCTGTTGCGGTCAGGTCTGAATTTTTAAGCCAGAAATTTGGGATCAGACAATAGAGATAACCTACAGTTTTTAACCACTCTCTTGATATAGAAATTAGCCCAGGAATGAATAAAACATCTTCTGTCTCAAAAAAACCCTCAAGATGATGATCCCAAATCACATCCAAATTTCCCTAATATACTGCTAGTTACTGAATCTCTGACTGCTACACAGATATGTTTTTCCACAACTATTTGCTGCTGAAAGTCTCCTTCTCTGGAGACTTTCAAAACCCTTCTGTATGTGTTCCCATGTAACGTGCTCTAGGTGAACCTGCTTTAGCAGGGGCGTTGGACTAGCTGATCCCAAAGATCCGTTCCAGCCACTGCCATTCTGTGATTCTGTGAAATCTGTAAAGTTTTATGTCCACCCATTATTTCTGGCTAACTGCTGTCAAGCTAAGGAAAACAATACAATATCCAAATACAACTGTTAGCATAGAAGTTCACTGAGAATCGAATCTATATGAATCAAGAACATCCCATTTAAAAGCTGCAGTCAGGATGCTTGTCACAACAGTTTTTCTGTCATAACCATAATGATGCATGCACATGAAATAAAGCCTGATTACAAGAAAAGCAAATTGTATATGTTGTATATACAACTCCAGCTGCACTCTAATTTTTCATGAGACTGGTTGCAGGACCTGTTAAAAACTCAGTCTATATAAAGAGAAAGAAGGAATGACACCTACTCAGAGGGGAAAAATGTGGGTTAGAGAGGGAAAGGCTGTCATGTCTTTGTTAAGTTGTTTACAATTTTACAGTAAGCTATAAGCCATGCTTATAAAAAATTTAAAAAAATTTAAAAAATAAAAATTACAAACATGTTACATTTCCAATAGACTATGTGCTAAATATCAGGGACCAGATATTTTTATTTATGCACGGAGGATTGCTTTTGCCTGGAGTAGCCATGTTAAAAGTCACTGAGACTTGCAGAACTAGATACTCTTCAGTGTAAGAATTTTTAAGTTATGATCTGCCTTAAAATTCCAGTTATGATTAAAGTGACAATATGAAAAAATATTCAAACAACATTTACATTTTATGGTTCCATGGATTAATCAATAGGCAGACTTTATAAGTATTCAACACAATACACTGGGAATAGTTTTAGAAATGTTCTTCACCTTCAACCTCAGCCTCGATGACATTCTTCAACCAACACATTTACTAGTATGGACACAAAAGATGCAGAAAACTGTTTCACGAGAACACTGACCAACTACTCCTGGCTCTGGACATAAATATACACTAACAGGTATATAGAGACTTCTGGAAATATATTTCAGACATTCACTACATACAGCCTTTGGCCAGTGAACTTTCACATATTTTTAGAAGGCACTGGTTTCATGTTAGTATTTGTACCCTTTACATCCTAGATGGTTAGAGTTCAGACTGTTTCATAACTTCTGGCACACCCAGATTTATTTAATTTCTTTTTTCCCAGTTGGTCAAGATCAACTAAACAGCACAGTATTGTAGAATGATAACACCACACATGGAAATCCATTCACATCCAGTATTTAGGGACCAGATTATACACAACGCTAAGAACTTAAAGCCTCTCAACTTCAGAAAAGTGAGGTGTTCAACATGTGTTTAGATCAGATTCTACACTGTTAACAGCACCAGGAAACACCATCTCTGCAGCTGAGAGGATCAGAATTAGACAAAGGGTTTACAAACCTTTCCTCAACACAGCTCTCTTCTATCCATCCGTGATTTCAGCTCCTTCTGATCAAGGTAGCAAAAGCAGCTATTTCAGATTGCTCCACAGAACATGAATACCTATGAGGCAGGGAAAAAAAAAACCAAACAGCACTTAAGGATATGACAAAGATTTCAAATGTAGAAGGAAGGGAAGAGATATAGATAGAGATATAGATCTGTGATAAAGATGCAACTTGATTTTCAGAACAGCTAACTGTATTCACTACCTATGCACAGATGAGAATTATGCATTTGCTTGAGAATAGATTTACTTATTATTCCTACTTGTATAAACAACAAATCCAAGATGTCTTTCAGATAAGACAGGTACATTAACAGATCTCTGGGATTAAAATTTTAAATTACTCAAAGAGTAAAAGAGTATAAATGTGGTTTGCACAAAATTCATCATGATTTTGTCATAAGTGATAGCATTGCGCAACTGTATGTGATACTAAACAGCATGTTTTCAACTCTTTACTGTATCCTTTCACTTCATTCTAAATTTAGTCTTACACATTTCTCTCTTCAATTTATATAAAGGGGCAAACATTTTCCTTTCTTTTACATTTAGAGATTTGTAGCTAGCAGAGTTCTGGGGGGACTGAAAATGAATAGGACATGATAAAAAAAATGCTATCACAGTCCAAAAGTTTAGGCCACAATTTCCCTAGAGATAATAACAAAAAAGCACCAGTGAAATTTTTCTTTCCATTTGAGCAAAAATTTTATTTTCTTAAAGGGATCTTAAGTTACAGCAAATATATTAAAAAACTTTATTTCATGAAGCTTTTATCAGCTTATGCTTAGCACGATCATCTCACTTGTTGCTTTACAAATTTTCACCACCTCTTTTGGAACGTGTTATGCATGTAAGCATGTAAAAAAAGGTTAAAATATTAACTGAGCAGATCTACTTACACCATACACTGCTTTTTTTCAGAATTTAACCTGTTTATTAATTCAAGTATGTAATTAAAGGCTAATGCTCATACTTGCTAAGGAGCAGATCCACGCATCTTCATGTTGGATATCAGACAATAATGGAAATATTAATGAAGTAAATTAGTCAGGATTAGTGATCATGTCAGAGAAAGAGCCAAAGCAGCCCATTACAACCCAGTAACTTTGAATTTAACACCTGCTAAAATCTCAAACATACCTGTCTGTCTAGTGAAGTTAGAATTCTTTGTAGTTAGTAATTATATCAAAAATTCTGGGGTTTGATATCACATATTACTTGCTTATTTATAATGAGAAATATTTCTGTATAGTTCTTAACTCACAGAGGAAATAAGAATATGGAAATAACCTCCTAGTAGACTCATGATGATACTAGCAGTAATAGTAAAGAAGGCCTTTGTTTGATATTCTGGAGTTGTTGAAAGCTCAGTAAATATAAAAGTAAGATAGATCCATCTTATCCTCAGCTAGGAAAACTCGGGAATGCCCCAGGGATGCTACATTTGTAGCCAGTTGCTTTAGTCAGGTGAAAGGTAAAGCTAAAAGTAAAATATTGCAAGAATTTCTAGAGTCCAAAGGTTACCTGTCCCCAGCAAAGGATGCAGACAGTTCCAATGGACTGGTCTTTCCTCATCAGCCCGCATCAGGGAAAATTCAACAACTGCTTCCAAAGCTAAGTATTCCAGAACCCAGTAAAGAAAGTAGTCTCTCTTTGGGGCAGGAAGAAAACAGGACCTGCAGTGTAGAACAGCTCTCAGGGTAATTTATCCTGGCTGACGATCCAAAAATTAACTACATGTTGATAGTTACAAAAAAGCACTAAAGGACTTGTGACTCACAAAAAAATATTACCTTCATTTATTCAGCTATTTTAGTGAGGATGTCATAGGTCAAAGTACTATATGAGCACAAACCCATTTAGTGAATGATTGCAGGAAGAGCTGGTGTACTTCACATTAAAGAAGCTCATCCTACAACTATTCACTGAGTTTGCAAATTTAGGCCATTCATTGATGTCAGACTGTATCAGTTCTGTGACAGATTTCTTGCTATAAGCATAGATTTGTCCTTGCCTACACTAGCTGCAAATGTGGCCTTCAAAAAAACAATAGTTCAACCACATATCTCAAAAGGACTCTATCTATAGAACTTCTATTGTACATGGGAACACATTTTGGAAACTAACAAGCTAACAGGGGCCTAGTTTTGTATTACATATTCCCCATATGCACAACTATATTATCAGAGTATCAAATTATTTCTTAATGCAGTGCAAACTTAGAGTGAATAGGATTAACAGAATGCCTGGAGTCTCTTATTTTTTTTTGTAAAATGTATTTAGATATAGTAATAGTATACTCAGTACATCAGCATTAATTTAAAATTTCATTCTCTATGTAATTATCAAGAAATGCATAGAAAATATGTAATTAAAGTGCAGAGAGTCAATTATTAAACTCAATTAACAGAGAATAGGGTTTATTTTATTTATTTATTTTTGAGAAAAAAAGTATCAGCAGTGGAATACCTTAAAAGTTCTTCTTCAGGGTGATGAAAGGTTGATATATTATTTAGACTTCAGTAATCAAAGGCAATTTGATAACTTGAAATGCTTTTGGACTTTGTAGTATGCATTTATCAGGACAGGAAATGTAACGAACAGCTGATGAAATAAAACTTCTGCAATGTTCTTTCAATCAGGGAAGCTGCCAGAAACTAAGGTCCAGGATTTCCCTTGATATCAATAAACAGATTAGTTAATATGTTGTCATATATAGCTGTTGATTTTTAGTTTGACTGAAGTGTAACTGGATCTGAAAAAAATATTTCTCAAATATATATAAAAAAAAAAAGGAAAGGGAAAAGTATCTCACACAATCAACTAATACTTTGCTTTAGAATAATTAATTTAATTTCACAAGTAGCAAAATCATTGCTATAGAAGGAAGCCTCAGCAGAGAAACCAGTGTCTAATGAAGCATCAGATTATACCTTCCAAATATCTGAACCTTGTAGGGGAACATTGTTAGAAGTTAACTTCATGATCTGTCTCTCCCTGGAACAAAAGATGTAAGTAAATGCTACATTTCAGCATGTGAGCATGTAATTTTGTAGCCTTTCTAAACAATTTATTCAATGCTGAGCCTCTGGGACTTTTTCTAGGGGTAAGAAGAAAGATGGTGAGTGCCTACACCCTTCCATGTTGAAACTAGATACTTTAGTTTCACTCTGCCATATGTGTTATCACCTCTGATAGCAAGAGACTGAGTTCAATCACTCTGGATTTAGTAATTTTTTCACTTAACGCCAAATGTTTGGCATCATGCTGAGACTAAAAATCATGCACCATGTAGGGCTTTTTTAAAAACGTTACCACTTCTTACACTTGAGTGAATTTGCAGTCACCAGTTCACTGTGAAAACTTACCCAGGTTCCCATGAATAGACATGATGCAATAACAATATCTTGTTACTTCATAGAGAAAATTTGAACAAGTAACAATTCCAAAAGCTGTCCAGCCCATCCTAATGCTAGTGACAAGCAGAGATATAGGCTGTAGTGTGGACATGGAGAATTACATAGCTACAGCCACTCATGTCACTTGGCCTGAAGCAGACACTGCAGCCTTGATGGGAGGGAAGAACCAGACTTGCATGTTCACTTCCAATTGAGAGTTGGAGGCATTTGTTACACAACACAGAAGTTGAACATTACAGTTTAATTTTTTTTTCCTTCAAAGTGTAAGATATTAATTGAAGTTTGACAATTATCAGCAGTGACAGTAGAAAAATTCCTTAGGTGCATTACCAAACATAGCACATTGCTGTATAGCAAGATGAAAAAAAAGTAGTACTCTTTAGATCTTGTTTGCTGTGACTAGTCCAAATTTATATTAAAGTGAATTCTAATAATGCCTGCTGTACTGGCTAAGAAACTGAACAGTGAATGCTCACCCATATTAACATTATCTATTCCATTTCCTGACCACCATTTCTGTTACTTTCTGCAGTGAGGATTTGCTCTTTTTGCCAAATTATGAAAAGAGCTTTGCACATTAAAAATTAAACAATTCAAGTCTCTTGGAAAATTGTAGCTATGTTTTCTGGTTTTGCTTAAGAAAGTCACAGTTTTATTGGTAGAATGGCAGATCTTCACTTGCAAAGATCTCAATTTTTTGCAAGTTTTTACCAGGAAAAAAAAAAAAAGCGCCATTTCCCTCCCTACAAATGGACATTTCTTCAAACCAGGCAGTAAATCTTACTACAGGAAGATAACTTGCTTCATTCAGATCCAGAGTTTTTGTACAGTACTGTATCATTGAGATCCAGCACTTGTATACAAAACCTGTATGGTCTTTCTGTTGTATGGGATGGTTCCCAGTTACAGTAAAAGTTTGCCTCTATAACTATCTTAAATCTGTTCAGATTTAAGGATGTTATGTTAACCTGTAGCCTTTAGAATCACCTACAGTAAGGATGAAATCCTAGCCATACTCAAGTCACTTACAGACTTCCTATCAGCCCTGTTGAAGGCCGAAAATATAAATGGATGTTATTCTATGCTTTTATATATAGAGGTAAGCTGATCCAGATCAAGGTATGATCATCTTTGTATATACAGCACTGTAGAGTCAATAGCTCACATAACCCACTCAGCTCTTTTCTACGCTGAAAAATGCTGACAAATGACAAGAAAAGCAGAGGAAAGTGTGATTTATGAAGAAAGATTAAAAGATCTCAGAATTCACAGCTTGATGAAGCAATGAATTAAACCATATGGCAGCCTTGTAGAAGCACAAAATCTGAATAAAACAAAGACCCTGGAGAGGAAGGAAATGTGTAGACCCTGTAGGAGCACCAATAAGATGTTTTCCACAACGTTTAGTCATCAGACTCATTGTTGGAGAAAAGGCCTAAAGTTGAGTTTTCAATTACGCTTTAAATTGTGAGATCACTCAGAACAACTCAGGCACACCATACAGCTGTATAAGCACAGGAAAATACTGGAGGACTTAAGTCTTTTCCATTTCCATTTTTAAAATTATCATAAAATAGATTTTCAAATAGAGGGAGTAAAATCAAGAGGCAGCCTGCACTTTAAACATTTATGTGGTATCTCTCTACTTCCAAACTTTGCCCAGTATGCATTAACATGTAGATTTTCAGACTTCTAAAATAGAATAACTGATCTATTGCCAGGGAATCATGTCATTTATGATAGCAAAATAACCTTAGGTCTTTTGGTTGGTTGTTTTTTTTGTCATGTGTCAGAGCTATCATGGTTTGCTCTATTTCATAGCCTCAAGTCAGAAGGCTACTTCTAAAAGGAAACGAAGAAATATTTCAGGTCCTGGAAATAAAAATTCAGTTGCTTATTCCCCCCCAACCAATGAACAAAAGTAGCAACCTCAAGAAACAGTGAATTTTAGTACTAGACGAAATAATATTTCAAAAATTACTTTAAACCGGAGTGTAATTCAAGAAATATTCAAATGAATGATAAACATTTGTTTTGAGCTGCATTATAGCCCATGTGAAGGCAGCAGCAATTTCCAAAATCTGGTGCTCTCTTAAGTAAGTGCAGTACAGAACTTTTAGTCAAGTGACATAAAAAGTAGCTGTTTAATCCCTTCTACTTTTCCTACACCGATCTGAAGAAGGCAGTTAAAAGTAAAGTGAAATGTAACATCACTATCTTTAGGACAGCCTTTAACTGTTTTCTGATTTATTAATTTTTCTAATAAGAAACCTCTTAATTATTGAGCTTCATTTCACCTCTGAAGAAAAAGCACAGTTTTACTTAGAGTTATCTGACTCAGAGCACACTGTCTTACTGCTTTATAAAAGTGATCAGAAACATTTGTTCTTCCCATGCCAAGGAAGTACACAGCACTGCAGCCCCCTCCACCTCAGCCTGGCTGGGGAACGTGCTGCTGCCCCCCTGCCCAAACTAGGGTAGGCCCCAGGGGGCTAGCAGGACTGGCCCAGACCACTCCACCCCCTTCATACAGGGCTTCACTAGCCACAGGGATAAGGGATGGCATGAAAGGACAGGAGATGGTGTGAAGGGACAAAACAAAAGCATACACAGGCAGCAAGGCAGCCTTACCTGTGAAGCAGCCCAGGTAGGGCAGGGCCTTGGCTAGAGCTTAAATGGTGCCACGGGTGGGGCCATTAGGGCCTTTAGTGCCTTCGGGGTCCTGCCTTAGGAGGAAGAGCTGGGTCTTGCAGGCCAGCTTTAAGGGCCAGTTTAAGAAGGAATTAAGGGAAACTAAGGAGCTAAAAGATAGTGCTGATGGGAAAGTGAAGCTATAATTTTAGGTGGATATTCTCAGCATCTTTCTACTTGTGTAACCAGTAGAACTTCAGTTATAGGTAGTTATGTAAACATCAGGGCAGTCTGGACAAATATTTAACACTATGTCTTGGAAACACCCCAGTCATCAAAGCAACCATTGCATACAAAAGAAAAAAAAAATTAGTAAAATAAACTGCCAAATAATCATCTTGTAGTAAAAAAAGATATTTAATTTTGTCTAATTCTGGACTTGCCTGTCATACCCATCACTTGGAGAAGGAAAGAAACCAAAATCTGATTTCAGAATGCTTTTTACTTCTAAATACAGCTCTTTCATTTGTTGAAAGAAAAGTTACTTTGATATTTGTTGCTAAATAAAATCTTGGATCAAGTAAATTTAATTAAAAAAAATTTGTTAAGGCAACAATAAACACAGGAAATATACATGAATAAAGTGTTCTAAAAGTCAGGCAACTTTTTAAGACTATAAATACCACCTAAGCAAGGCCACTATAATTAGCAAAGGGTGAACAAAAGAAGACATCCAGAAATAGATGGGGAGGGGGGAGGTTGGAAGGGTGAAACGTCTTGGTTAACCTTATTTGAGTGTTCTTTCCATAGCATAGGAAATGGTTCCAGCTAGCTCATGAGTTCTGTTGGTATTAACTGATTTTAAAAGGACACTTCCAGGTTGTCTGTATGCCAAGGAAATTCTTTTACTGGCATGTTTGCTAAATACAGGAAACATCACCCTGAGTAAGTGACACTGAATGTGACAAAGAATTGTATCTTTATTCTGGTGTAACAGTCAGTACCGCCTGTTTGTTTCATCTGGATACCTTTTGGTATTTATTGGGGAATACTTACTGCAGCCTCACAATTTGTCCTGAGCAATGACCAAACACAGTGACTGGTGGTGCTGAGTCATAATCCCTCACCACTCAAGAAGCAGTTTGCTGCAGCCCGTATGCAGCAAACTATACCTATAACTGCTTACTGTCCTAAATAAAGAGCTGAACAAGTCAGTTTTGCACATAGTAATTTTCAGTGTAAGTCAGGTTGTCCTTATGGGCCCAGTCTTCTACTGCTTACCAGAAGAAAACTTTACTGAAGCCAATGGGAATTTTGTCCAAATAAGAAGTGCAAGTTAAGATCTTGAATACTGTATTTCCAGATTCACTCACAGCATCTGCCAGTTTCCTATTTTCTTCTGTAAAGCTGCTCGTGTCAAGTTTTTATGTTTCATTTGCTGTTATTTCTAAATGTCCTTTTTTTGTTGTTGCGGTGTGGTGGTTTTTTTGGTTGGGTTGTTTTTTTGTTTTGGTTTGGGTTGGGTTTTTTTTGTTTTGTTTTGTTTTTTGGGGTTTTTTTTTTTGTTTGTTTGGTTTGGTTTTGTGTGTGTGTGTGTGTGGTTTTTTTTGTTTGGTTGGGTTTTTTTTCCTTTTTCTTAGAAATAGTCTTAGTACCACAGCCACTACCTAGGAGGCAGTAATTACAGTTATTTGAGACTGGAATCCACTGACCTATCCCACAGAGACCTTCAGCAACAGTCAGTGCATTTAAATGCACTTAAACCCCTTAAAATCCTTGTGCACCCTTTTGGGAAAAGGTGGAAAACTTTGAGAAAAAGGTTCAAGAGGTGGTGGGTCAGACAGGCCAGCAGTCTGCATCTTGCTACTCCCAGTGTTCAGTAAAAGTCACAACAAAAATAGTTAATCTAAACTATTAACTTTCCTTCAGGTAACAGCAAAAACAAGTAGGGACTATAACAGGTGACAGCTGCCCAAAGTCTCTGGTTCTACTCTCATTCTTGTCTGTGCAGCAGTTTTTGGGCATAACCCTGAGGTTAGAATGAAGTGTGGGAGATGATAGGGATGTAGTAGGCAGGCTGCTGGGAGGCATGAGACTAAATTAGGTGGTTTTACAAATCATCTAGGGTGAAAGTGGAAACTAAGACTAATGTGTAGCTAATACCAAGGTCACCACAGTATAAAATAGTTTTGACTTCTTTTGTAACCACTCCACATCACTGATGTTCCATCTGTGAACATATGGAGAGAGGAGAGGGAGAAGAAAGCAAGCTACTCACAAACAAATACTATCGGAGTATTGCTTGGGTCAGTACTTATATAAGTACATAGTATACTCATGAAAAGCAAGATCAGGCAATTTTCTGCATTTGAGGCTGAGACCTAGAATCTTCTAACAGTATTTTGAATATTGGCCATATTGCCAAGATTCTGCCCAGACTTTATGAGAAATCCAAAATTGCTATAAGGAGTAGCATCAAAAAACTGTCTTTCTGATGCAGGACTTGGAAAACAATGGTCCTTGCTTATAATACAGTGAATAAACAACAAGTATATGAACAACAGTAACAATAATATTGACAACTTTAAGTTGAAATAAACACATGGCAAGTCCCTTGTTTTGGACCTGTTATTCAAAAGACAGGTTCTCATTCTGCAAGCATGGTCAAGGACAATGCTCTCTCCTGACTTAAGAATGAACTTTCAGAGGGAGCATTCCCAGCAAGGAAGGGTTACACCTCAAAGTCAGTGTTTACATGGCTAGCTCATTTGGTAATGTTGAACAGCAGATATTTTTAATTTGCATGCTTCTCCTTTAAGGCATATCCTTCTCGCCTTGATTTCAGTGGGAGCTCCACATGTTTTGTCTTTGATTCCCCTGCATGCTGGTGTCTCTAATTAGTGTTAATAGGAGTTTCAGTGGAGTTTCTTTCTTTACTTCTTTCTCTGTAAAAGAGGATGTTTTTTGGTGGTTTATCCCAGCACTGGCTGGTATATTTACAGATCAGTACTTGGAGCTTTATCAGACTGGCATATGGTGCCCATCAAGAATGTATCTTCATTTCTTCTCTGTCTCTGCCAAAGCAGAACTTTACCTTTTTCCCCAGGCTGAATAAAATATGGTGGCTTAATTGTGAGAAAAAATTATATTGATTAGTCTAACAAACTCCCCTCAATTTTGAAAAAAATTGACTAGTATCATTTTGGATTTTTTAACAGTAATAATTTTAGCTAGTTAACACAGCCTTTCTAAGTTGCTATCATAGTAAGTTGGTGCAATAAATATGAGTTAGAAAAGATGAGTTCATTCTTTTAGACTGACATTCTCAAGGGCTAGATCCTGCAGCCCATACTAAACCTCAGTCTGCTCTGCCCTATAGAAACAGCTTTGGATTTCAGAGTTATTTTGTATAGGGATACCATACTACTGATTGAGCAAGACTGGGAGAATCTGGTCCTTTTTTGCAGTGCCACTGGTTTTATTAAAAATAAACAACACACCTCCCCAAACCCTCACCAACAAACCTTGCTTCATGAAAACAGAAATACTGTTCCATGTTGAGATTTTCAACTCAGACTTGCATACACATGTACTGTCAGACACAATGAACAGGAACTATTCTCTTTCATAAGAAATATCACATGTGACTTTCTGTGCTAACATAACCCCCTTTCCAATATTTCAAAAGACACAGAACTTCCCAGCATGATGATAAAGTTTTCCTGTGTTCCAATAATAAAAGTTGTACATACCAGTAATTTCCAGTTCCTCTGTGGTCGGGCAGCCTGTGAAGACTAAATCAAAAGTACCCAACCTGCAATATCAGTGTGGGAGTCGGAAACAGATGTTCACCGGACAATACAATTTGTTGTCACTGTCGATACTCTGTGGCACTTTTCCCAACAGAAACTGTCTGTAGCTGGAAAAGAATGTAAGGAATGATTCATGCCCCAAATTATTATTTTTAAATGTTAAAAACTCCCTGTTTTCTTTTGTTTTGAATGACTGAATCAGGCAGGCATAAGCACCCAAGAATACAATTAACTAAATTTGTAGCATCTGTTTAGTTTGTCAACCAATTACAGGCTTTTTCCTCAAGACAAGACATTATGTTGTATTAAAACCAATCAAGGTTCTGTAACCTTTAATCTTACAAAATACTTGATGTTCAGTAGCTATTTACACAAAAAGCACATGGTGGGAGGTAAATGGGACATGACATTTCACATGTATAATTTATTATACTCATACAATAGTATTTTTATACATATAATAACATTTTAAAGTAGTCTGTTTATGACTTGGACATTCTAATAGGTGATTTGTGCATTCAAAACCAATCAAACACTCAAATGAGCAAAATCCTCTATTAGAGTAGCATACAATGCCTAGCCTTGATTTCCAGATATCCTGAATATTACAGAAGCAGGTGCACTAGATCACACTTACTGTAAAAGGCAATGGATTGGGCTAGCTGCTCTTTAAATTTTTTTTTTTTTTTTTTTTGGTCAGGGATACATCAACTATATTAAAAAAAAAAAAAAAGATGCAGAAAGCCCAAGTGAAATCAGGCTTGAATACAAATTAATATATTCAGTACAAGTGTCAAAGACAGCTTAAGATCTGACTGTGAGAACTCTTGGAAATATCACCTATATTTTACATGAACAAGTAACACTCTGGGTATTTTCAAAAATGAAGATATCTGGGGTCCGAATTGGAGTTCACTGAAACCAGTGGCAAAACTCGTGTGTAGTTGCTGAGTGTTGTATCTCTGGCAGGCTTTTGTTAGAGATATTAAAATAATTGTATAATCACAAGGCCCAAACAAAAGCAAAATATTTTATCACTGTAAAATCAAACAATTATCTTATTTTTACAATGGCATGCTTTAATGTTTCACAATAATCTTTTTGTAATAATTAATTTTGTATTTACGCATCATTTGATGCTCTACATCAGGCTTCAGTCAATGGGAAGCATGAAGTGATTTTCAGGTGTGCCTTTCTTTATAACTACAGTATGATTAGTCTCAAGCCCTATCCATAGTTCAATGTTTTTATTCTTTTAGATTTAGTGAATTTAGATATATTTCAATAGTGGAACACTATCCCTGTAGATGATTTGGGGTAAGAGTTTGAACTCTGCAAAATTTTCAAATTTTGCATGTGATAAGAGAATGAAATATCTAACAAGACAATGTTTAGCACACTTGTAAACAATGTGTTTAATTTCTTTGTGCATGTGTCTGTATATGTGTATTTTTTATATACATTCACGGGTTAAACTGAGTTTTTCATCAGCTAGGTGTGGGCAAGTGCCAAAGTGATTTAGGATTAGAATGATATTTAGGCTGATCTAGCTACAGTTGTATTTCTCTTTTTATCATCATGCCAGGGATAGTGTGACAGTTGTGGAATTTTTTTTTTTTTAATTTATGAAATAGAAAAAATTAAGTGGTCATACCAGACATACCGTTAGGTTATGGGGATTGAAAGAGAAACACTACATTAGGCCTTACTCTTTTGTCTGCACCCATCAGAGAAGTCCTGAATGTACAAAACAGCTGGGAAACTTCCTATGTAGCACACAGCTTGAAGAATGAATTTGAGATTTAAAAAAATCAATCTGACTAGGCTTTATTTCAAATTACTCTTATTCTGGTTCTGTAGCATATCCCTTTGTAAAATATGAATCAGTACAGATGCGTGTTGTCTGGATGCATTACATCATTTTTAATACTAACTCTACTCTCATCATGACAGTCAAATCCCAGTAAATATTTTAGACTTCGAAGACTTCTCATTGCAATACCAGAGACAGCATGTGCTCATACAAAGTCTTATTATTACTTAGCATTTTAAAATTTGCCAAATTAAAACTGACACAGTTGCAAAAGCAATTATTCCACCATTTTCAACTATACTGCTTTTTATGTATTGATTTTTATCTGCTGAAAGACATTTTGCTGTCTCTCCTGGTCAATTTAATTATCTTTTTTTTTCTGAAAAAGAGAGCCTTGAGGAGGTGGAAAATTTTGACAGTCAGGCTACAGGAAAGATATCCAGAGAGAAGAGAGAAAAAGAGATTACTGAAATTAGCAGGAGCACGGCCTGCCCGCAAGCGAGCAGTATTCAGAAGAGAGGAAGCCCTTGGCCACCGTGTAGCGGAGCTGTGTACACCAGAGTTAGTTAGAGAGCTCTGAATCTCATCTTTTGATCTTGGGTGATATTTTTCTCTGTTATGTCACAGAGGTCACCTGGCTCATGTGTGACAAACTGCCTGCATAAGTCACAGTGCCAGTGGCAGAGATTTGTAACCATGTCCCTGGTCCATTGCCTTTGAATTATTTCGCAGGCCCTCTGCTTTACATTTACACTCTGTCGGAAGATGAACAGGGGAAGGGAGTAAAATCAAGGGCAGGGTCTCATCCTGAAGGACAAGGGGAAACAGGTGGAAGGTTAATGGCCCTGGAGCGTATCCACAAGCCTCTCAGGCTTGATATATGGGCCTCAGGCCTAAAACGGGCATTGGCTTTCAAAGATATATTATTTCATTTGAGGAGAGACATTCTGGAGTTCCTGCATTTGTCTGCTGATAGATGATCCTCTGTCCACAATTGGTTATGGCGTGTGAGTTTTCCTTGGGCCTGCTCCCGTACATAAAAATTTTGCTGAGCTCTCCAACCTTTTGCATGCCTGTGAGAATGGGACGTGTGCGGGCCTTTTGGCAGGCGGCTGGATTTTGTTGCTGCTATTTTTGTAGTTCCTTTTGAAGCGCCAGGCAAGTGGGGGATGAAAGGCACTTCTGTTCATTCATATGCGGCTGGGTAGGGGCAGCCTCATGGGGACGAAAATGGGGGAGAAGAAGATGTCAGGGATCCATTATGCACACATGTGTCTGCTGCCCAGGCAGAAGTCGCTTCGTCTAATCCCGTATTTTATACAGACAGATGCCCACAGAAAGATAAAAATGGGGAAATCATTTGCATAACCTTTATGACCTTTCGTGTTTTATTGTATTTCAGTTCTCTCGGGGGTTTTGCAGGTATTCGAGCTAGTGGGGAAAAAAATAGTAACTCCATATCTTAAGATTACATTTATTGGGGCCCTATCCAGAACAGTTACCTCAGGCACCTCATAAAAATGAAATGCTACTGTCTACATCTTAGCAAAGTGCCACAGGACCCAGAGCCAAATCATGCTTTCATATACATTAAAAAAATCTCTTAATGGGCTTAAATGAGTAGGGTTAGATACAGAGGTCTAATTCTGATAAGTCAATAGGACTGCACTGTGGGCAGAGCATTGGCAGGATCTGGCCCCTGCTCCATCTTTTGTGCCTGGCTCAAGGAAGCACCAAAGTATGCATGGAAGAGCCTGGTGGCTAAGGCTTTGGTTCAGAGAGGGAGCAAGTCCTGGATTCACTGCCATGCTGGCATTCCCACAACATCTTCTGACATTGCATAACTGTCATAAATCTACTTAAAACATAAAGAGTTAAAAAAAACCCTTAATGTATATTATGGCTTAACATAGCCTACATAACAGCTTAAGTTGTTCTCTTGATTTTTAAAATGTAGTAGCTGTTATAGGATTGTGTTTCTACAACCTATTACTCTATGACAGCATGATTTAAGAAAAGTGGGATGTATGTTTTTACTATATAAAGAATATACATTTATACTGGTTTTAATTACAAATAACAGTTCAGTTTCAATGGATATACTTTGCTTGAAATTATTCACATTAATTATACTTAAATATCACCCAATTCTACCTTTTTTTTTAATTTTTGCTACACTACTAAAAAAACTAAGTAAACACAGTGTTATAAGTTTCAGTGTATTTTGTTTGCAGTTACAGTAAAACAGTTACTTTTGTTACAGTAAAATTTGTACTTATTTATATAAGTAGATTAGTAGATCAAATATAAGCCTAACTCATATCTCAGTCTGAAATTGTAATCAAAGTATTACATTGGTACTGTGTTGTTTGAGTAATTAGGATCTGGTCTTCTTGTCACCCAGATCAATTGCTAAACTCTCGTCACTCTAGTGTGAGCAGGATCAGGCTCATTCTGCACTTCAGACCGTTCCTGTAGAAAATGTCCTGTTGTAATGCAATTATTCTCCCTTCCTTTACTGTCCTGCAGTTTAAGTTAGACAAGCGAGCTAAAGACTTGAGAGACATATTTAGTATCTCCTGCAGCAGTAGGAAGGAAATCTGAGGACTTGTTAAAATGAAAGATTTAGAAGCAGAAATTCTACAGAGAGAACTGAACAGAGTGTTAGCAGGCAGGAGGATCTGCTTTTCCACTTGTTGCTTTGATAACGGATAAAAGGCTGTCATGAACTGCAGGCTACCAGCTGGGAGCAGATAGAGTAATCCCGGCAGAGGGCTGGCCCCAAACTACACAGGCATTCTTTTAAATCTTCAAGACTGTAGGAAATTTGTTTTTCATCACCATTATTCATGATCCTGTTATCCACCCATTTAACACATTGGTCTAGTAAATCTACTTTACAATACTTTTCTGTTTGAAATACAAGCAAATATCACATAGAGAAAGATATTTCAGCTACTTCATTCAACTGCCTAAACATTCCCAAAATAAATTCTGGAGAACCGGATCAGGCATAAAATACCACTGCCGTAAGAAATCCCTGTTGTTTGTAAAGGTATATTGCACCCAACGTGCAGATAATCATAGGAACAATTTGTAATGTATGTCTTCCTTGTAACCAACACAGTTGACAAATGAAATCCAAAGGATATGTTACTTGTAAGAAAATAGCAACAGAATGTCATTTGTTAGAAAACGAGCCAAAGTGACCCCTGCATGGTACAAACACATGCAAACACAATGACAGACAGAGCCCAGCAAACACATGCACGTCTGCCTACCCTTACTGGTGTGAATTGTGGTACTAAGGTCATGTTACCAACATGCTTAGACACATGCGGGATTGGAGCAATAGCACTTGTTAGCATGTGTACAGATGCTTGATGAGTTGTTTCAACCTGCATTATTGCAGAGAAAGAAAAAAAAAGTACTAAAATCTCTGGTTGTCATTCTGTACTGTTCATTTTAATAATATATTTAGATGCCTAGCTTACTTTGTATTCTTATGTGTAATTACCCATATAAAAAAACACCACTCATTAGTGTTCTGTTCCACTGACTTAATTATACCCTTTAATTAAATCTTGACTTACTGGGGGTCACTGCAGTGTCAGTGGGATTTGTCACTGTTTGTCAGCAGGTGTCTGGTCACATCTATTTCTGGTTTCCCTGTTGCTGTATTCTGCTTAAGAGCATGGTCTTTTCTAAATGCAAAGGATGATTATGTATTACCTTACTGTGTTTTGTGCTTCACAAATTAAATGAAAGACCAGTGAATCTGTTCGGTAATACCAGTACTCTCCTAATCTTTACATAGAGAAGGTGGGGAATGAAGCAACTAGAAACCTTTTCAAAACGCAGTTCATTACTTCACTTGTGCTCCTTCTCAAAGGCTTATTCTTGCACTCCAAAGCCACGATCTTACTAATTTATCAGATATTCTTATGTTCAATAGGCATAAAAATATTTTGCAAATATCAGTCCAGGGATACTTCTCCTTTTCCTAACCTTCTAAACATTAAATGAATTTGAAACACAACCAGCAAAAATGAGCTAAATCAGTATTACATACACAAAAATACAACATGGCATGTGCTGCTATTGCTGTGTTGCTCAGTGTACAGAATATCAAGGTTCCTGATTCAGTCTTCCCTGAATAATTCAGAGGGAGTTATGCATATGCAATAAGTGCATAATAGTGCCATTTCTTTCTATTTCAAATTTGCATGTTTTGGGTTTGTTATTTTAGAAAGTTACTTAGGGGAAATATAATTCCCATGTTTATGCATATAATAGGCACCTAATGTTCATCTGAATAATTGATTAGTCAAGTCAGGCTTTCATAATTAGCTATTGGCTTTCCAGTATAAGCTCACAAAATACTTGTCAATCTACAGATATTTTTTAATTTATTAATATATATGTTATGAAAAGAGATGCAGTAGTTACCTAAAAAGCATTTATTATTTATTCTGTCAAGGCTGAGGAAGCATTTTGATTCTAGACATATATTTTCAATCTATTGTAACTTTCACAGATTATCTTTTTGTTCTGAAAGTTTACATGAACATTCTCTGCCTGTAAGTACTTGCTTACAGTGGAAATTGGAAAGGGCTTTTTTTTTTTTTTTTAAATCTTTTAGCCATTTCTGTATTATACAGAAGCTAGTGACATGTTTCATTAATCAATTAAAATAAAATAACGTGTATCACTTATTTGTACTCTGATACATAACAACCATTTACATAGATGCCACTAGCAGATATCCCTAATGCAGCCATAGATTCTGTGACCAGACAGAAGCATCTGTTGATCGTATGTGTGACAGTGATATTGCAAATATGAGTTGCGGACCTACATGTTAAATTGCAGAATTATAAGATAAAATGTATTTATCATGAACTTCTGACTTCATTTGAACTCTACGCCTAATCCAGTTTTGCTTTCTCATATTCCTGATCGGTTTTCAAGTAGTCGTTGTTAAAGGGAAAACCCATCCTCCTTACTCCACAAACTGCATTTTGAGCCCATGATATGAAGTTTATAAACCAAAACATTTGATAGTGAAATACAGAATGAAAATTCTTCAGTTCTTACTAGGAGTAAATTAATGACCAAACATCTGAAAACCAACAAGACTAGAAATTTTGTGGCTTCTTTCATTGAGAAACAAACTTCATATTTCCATTGGGAGGCAGCATTTACTTCTAGCACTTGCTGAGTGTGAGACATTGAATTTAAAAAAAGATATTATTTATGGAAAATATACTTTATTTCTGTATATGCTATAACTTTACTTTCCCTTGAACCTGTTCAGAAGAATTACCATTGCTTTAGTGAAATTACATAAGTGTCTGCTTCCCCTCAGTGAGATCAGGACAAATGCTCCAATCAACATCCTGAAACAAAGTTGTCTGATGCCTGCACTATTGGATGAATATTAAATTCCTTGTTTTATAAGTGGAAAGATACAAATATAGTATCAGAATTCTAAAACCTTTTCAAATCTAAACCACTGCTATTATAGAACAGCTTTTTAGTTCGTTTGGAATTAATATGATGTAAAAAGCACACATCATAGTGGTAGGAAAAAAAATGTATGCCTAGTTTGGTGGTGTGATTTATTTAAATTGTGGTTCACCACTATGAATTATGTGGTCTCACAAAATTCACACAAGTCCTTAAGCAATACTACAGCATCTCATATACCATACACATGTATGGATTATGCATATAATCTCTCAGTTTCTACTTAAAGAGAGAAGAAATATTAGAATCCTTCTCTTTAAAAGAAGTTGGATAAGAATCCTTTGAAAAATGCAAATACATTTCCAATGATGTCATTATAAAGTCCCTCCTCTACAATACACACATCTAATATAAAATTATATAATCTATTTTTATATCCATTGCAAAATAATGAAAAGTTAAATGCCACACTGCAAAGAATGCAATATCTGTGTAGTATTCAAAGTCAAGTTTGCAACTGCTACTTTAGTTTTCTGTATAACATTTTGTGCAGCATTAAAATTTCAATCAGCATAGTACTAATATAAGGATTTTCTATTGGGGTATTTTTAAGCATAGCAGTTTCTACCTGGAAAGTATTTATAATTTAGGCTGTTGGGCTAATTAAGGATTCAAGCTGTGCAGGCACTGAAACATCACATTCTCACTATTAACATACAAAGTTCTCACCAGTTCCCCTGCCTATTAACCTAAGAGTTCAGAAACATTTCCCCATGGTATTGTATGGCTAGCTCCATTCTTCCATTTAGACTTTGAAAGAGCATTGTTTTCGAAGTGTGTTTCACAACTGGCAATAGATGTATCTGCTAAACAGATTCACATTTTCATGATTAGACAGGTGATTTGATCACAAGATGGAAGAGAGATCATATATATAAACAATGAATTAAAACCTTGAATAGGATTGCTAAATCTGTTTTTCTAGGTTACAGATAAATTAGAGCCATTATGTGAGCTTTCAGATAAACTCACAATGCTCTTATCTGTATAAACCTGGTAGATCTGCTATTATTCTTAGTGACTAACAGAAGTTATATCATTCAGTTTCATTAAAAATGCATTAATCCTTTTTTAGTAACCTTCTTCTAATTCATTGATTCAATTATACAATGAACAATAAAAATGTTTGGCATAATAAAAATACAGTATTAAAATGTGTTATATACATAAATATTTCATTGCAATGAGATTATTCAGGGTTTAAAAAATATTAACAATATTAATATCATGCTCTAAGACAACAAAGTGAATGTTTTTTCAGCATCTTTGAAATTATATGTCAAAAAGATTAGTCTTCAAAATGAGAAGCCTGAAATGGTTGCTTATAGTATTACTTGTGGTCACTTCATGTGCAGACTACCTGTAAAGTTGGTGACACTTACTAGCATAGGTTGATTAAGGGACAGGAAATTGCTATAGGATGTACGCACCTACTGCTCCTAAATATTGTGGTCAGGTTCCTCTGATCAGATAACTTCGCCCCAAAGTCCCTGGCCTTTGGCCTATGTGAAAACAGACTGACTCCCTGAGTTGGACCTTGACCTGATGCAAATATTGGGAACATTTTGCTTGACAGGTGGTATGCTCAGTACGTGGCAGCAATGTTCACATCAGTGGCAGCTACTGCAATCCCACTTACACTAGTTAAATAATTCAGACGATCAGGACTCTTGATCTGGCTGTTCACATAAACCAATTGGACCAATTCGCTCAAGAATTTAATTGATTTTGACACAGAGCATTTTTTATCATCTTGTATTCAGTGTCTTTATTATTTGCTGTGGCAGGAGAGCAAAATATCACTGGTTGTATTATAAGTGTTATCTCAAATGCCAATAGCCCGGCATGGCTGAGCAGGTTTCTGTGCGAGACAGTTGATGTTGCTGGTTGCTGTTGAAAAGCTGGTGTAATTTCTGCAAGCATGCCAAGACTAGAGGAGAAGAAAATGCTTCATATTTTCATTAGTCATCCCTTTACAGATTTACTTTAATTCTTTCAGCAAAGCAGATTATTAAAAGCAATGACCTGAGGTCTTCATTCAGATACCAGACTTGCAATCCCATATAATGTGTGCCTCAGGGCAGAGGTCACACTGACGAGTCTGTTAATGTAGTCACACTGGGATAAGATCAATCTCCATACTTCACCATATTGATCTAATAGCTCATTGGCACTTCCCTCTTTGAATTGATTAGCTCATGTGTGAAAAGAGATTGATGGGTTTCTGACCCTGAGAAGTCTGTCAGGGGCACACCCATGGCAAGGGAAGTGGATGTTTTTGCTGCTTCGTTTGGGTGGCTCATTATGTGGATGCCTCATGGGGAACAAGGGTCATAACATTGTTTTATGAATTATTTACAACAAAATAGCAGGCTTTTGGTTCATTTGATACTCTAGCTGTACTGAATCCATCCTAAACAGAGCATGAAGAAATACACGAATGGTTAAATGTACCAAATATTTGTGTAAGGGGAACCACCACATATAAGTGACCTTAAAAAGCAATTTTACTAATATAAGGTAATCATAATAGATATGAGGGTAGGAATAGACTTCATGGGTCATCTAGTCCATTCCCCTCATGCAATGACAGAATATTGATGATATCTAGAAATTAATTACATTTTAATTGCATATTCTGGATAAGTACTCACGGTGAATCTAGTTCAGACATCTCAGGGAACTTCATATTCACACTGCACTGTAGAAAGAGGCAATTTGTATGCAACATGTGAGATAGAAAATAAACTATGCACATTTCTCAGTTGTTAAAAGTAACCTAAAAAACCCCAATTCAACTGCATTTATCAAATAGTCACACATTTAAAAAATGCATATATTTGACACAGTAGATTGAATTTTGGTGCTGTGTGTGCTCATGCAAGAGAAAATATAAAAGGAGCTGTCGCCAGAAACTGAATTTCGAAGTCAGCTTACGTTAGGTTGTGCTTTAAAACTGTGTGCATTATCAGAGCCTTCACAGATATAAAGCAATACAACTAAGGACTGGTTCCTTGAAGTATTCTGTTGAAAGCCAGGCTTTTTTGTACTTCTGTCTGGGTATGAATTGTAGAATCAGTCTCAAAGATATTTATAAGGAAATAATTTGTCACATACCATCCAAGCTGAGGATACTGTGTAATAGCATATCTATGATGGTGTTACATAGGATGTCAGGTTATATGGTTATGCCAGAGTACAAAAAATATTGAGCAAAATATTTTCATGATGTTGTTATGATGGTCCTTATATGTATGTAAGGAAACAACGTGCTTCACTAATAATAGCTTGCATTACTGGACATTTTGGGTCTATTTTGGGGGCCAGCAATTTCAATTGAAAGATAGATAATTTACAAAGAAGTGTCTATGTATGCTCCACGCAATCAGGCAACCCTTTTCTACTATTAGATTTACAGTAAAATAAACAGGTACTGCATAAAAACATAGTAATAGGCAGTTCCTTCCCTAAAGACCTTATATGCTAAAAGAAGCAGACCCTCAGGCAAATTAGTTAAAAAAAAAAGAAGAGAGTCAAATAAAGAATTCAATCAATTGCCTGCCAATGAAATGATGCTGAATATCTGTATAATCTTGCATTCATTTATACTTCTAAATCATTCAGACTATTTTATGTACCGGGAAAATTGCCCTGGTATAGACTTACATAGTCATAGTAAAAAAGGTTCTAATATAACTCAGAAAGACTTACTAGAGGCAGAGTTGCGATGCATTTTCCTTTTTATAAGTCTGGGATAAATCTGGGATTGATCAAGAAATCTTACATTTAGGTATCAGTGGTATTTTAGTTATGGTAAATTAAAAAAAAAAAACAAACCAAATTCATATTAAACTTCATTATAAACCAAAGTAACTGGTACTCAGACCTAGTATTAGTAACAGATTGCCAGACACCAGAACACAAGCTATGGAAAAAAATAATTTTTGAGGAAAATGTTGCCATTGTATTACAAGCTTTTGCCCATTAACCAAGTTACTGCCAGTCTGATTAAAACTCAGCTCCCACAGTTGTGCTGTGAGGTGCATTCATGGGTGAACAGGAAGTAATCATCATTCTGATTTTGTTCATCTCCTCTGCTGTGATTCAGAAATTATCTAAGAAAAAAACTAATAAATTGTTTATACAGACTGTCTCCCTTTTTCCTAAACTCACAGCTAATCTTCTATTGCATACAGACATGTAGGAACCCAATCTGGAGACTCAAAATTTTGATACCTGTGTCCAGCTGTGACAGCAGAGAGTCAGAGGCTGGCTGAGCCGTGTCATGGTCTACAGTTATTTTTACCTGTAAGATTCCTACTCATTCTGTGTTTTGTACTGCAAAAGCTCTTCTTATATATGTTCTCGACATAGCAAACAGCCCAAAAAAAAAAAAAAAAAAAAGTTTTTTCAAGAATATTTTTAAACATCAATATTAATCCTAACTGCAGTGTTAATGTCTGTATGGGACCTGGACAAAGTTGTGACAACCTTGTTTTAATGATACTTCAGAGAATTCCAAATTAGAATACAGGAAACAGGAAGAGGGAATAAATGAAACAAAGCCAAATGAAAGGATAAATGGAAAAAAACATTTTAATACACATTTCACCACAGGTATCACAGGGTGTCAGACGTTGGAAGGGGCCTTGGAGATCTTCGAGTCCAACCCCCACTTGTGTATTCCTTAAATATTAATTCAGTCATCACTTCCTGTGATTTTTTATTAGCATGGCTCTGTCTGCTCTTTTACACTTGACTGTGTCAGAAAAGGAGATAATTTTCTTGAAGATGATGTTCATAGTTGAACGGATTTAGCTAGACAGTAGTAGCTTCATGACAAGAGTCTCCTGCAATACTCTTAAGATGTAAAGAGAAGTACTAAGTCTTTTGGATCATTTCCATATACAGTAGCTCATTGGATCATACATCACTATTCTCATTGCTTCTCCACAACCTTCTTGTATGACTTTAGCTTCCTTTGGTGATGTCTTTAAGCAAGTTTCTATATCAAGTCAGATGAATACTGGTTTAATACATGACACCTCCCCTTTGTAACGCTGAATTTTCTTTCACTTTCTTCCTTATCATTGGAGTTTCTTTCTCATTTAATCTCTGCTCCAGTGACTTACTCTTACTGCTGCAGCCCTTTGGATGTAAGACAACCTTTATGTATTTTTTCTTCATCATCATACCATCTCCTTACACATCTTGACTGAAGATACTGCTTCTCATGATTTCTTACTCCTTTTGCTGTGGCTTTTTTTTTCATTATTCTATTACAAAACAGAGGAAAACAACATGGAATACATTTGTATGGCGAGTGCAGTGCTTTACGATAACACCAGCCTCTATTGCCAGAGGTGTATTACAGAAGGCTTTTGGTCCTGTTTAGCATGCTATAGCTCCCAGTCTTGAGACTTCAGATCTGTGTATTTCAGTGATTCAATTATAGGCAGAAGGAAATACCTGTCCTTACATAGTTAGATGCTTGTCAAAAGTATTAAGAGGACTGTGAATAGCACAGTATAAACCAACATATATGAATTCCTGAAAAAGATTGCAAAGCTGTGCTATCAAAAGATAAAGAACATGTAAAATACAAACCTGATTTGATGATAACTAGAAATGGTATGTATGGAATATCCCATGTATTAGATCTTTTTTTGTGGTTTATCAGTGTCCAACCCTGGGTATCATGAATGTGTACCAGGAAAATTATTCTTCTCCCATTTACACCACTGTAACACTAAAGTAATCCCTTTTTAGTCATGACATCAGAGGATTCTTTGCATATTCCCATTGGTATAACTGTGAATACAATCTCACACTGTGTACACAAGCCAACCTTTATAGGGGTCACCTGTTAAGAGTAAGATTGTATTTCTCTTATGACTTGCCCATTTCCCATACTCCACATGCCCTTGAATAGCTGCATTAGAAATAAATGCAAACCCTATTAAACAGAAGAGTAACCACATAGTATAATTTAAACAAGAGCAAATTTAAGTAGCTCTTGTGTTAATGTGTGCAAAAATGAGTGTTCTGGGGCATGCAGTGCTTGAAAGAACAGGACTCTAAGTGTGCTGAGAGATTACTTTGCCTGCCTGTTACCATATTAAAGAGTCTTTCTGAAATTAGCATGTCTCTTGTGTCACAAGTTAAAAATATTTTCCGTATTATACTTCATTGATTGAGTTTTAATAGAATATTTATTTTGTGGAAAATAAATTTAGTTCTTACTAGGATGAATTCTTTAATATTAACAATCCACATCTGTGTGTTTTATTGATCTCTGTCAGAATTTGATGTTGCTGTTTTCTAAGAAATTTTACAAATGAGAATTAATGTAGGAGGTAAAGATGACAGATACTTAGAGTAAGTGTCTGCTGGAAAAATGGGGTAGCTGTAAGAAAAATGAAAGAATAATTTATCCAATAAATCAGCAAACAGGAAAGGAACATTACATATTAGAAATCCTTTTAGATAATACTAAAATATGTGTGACATGGAGAAGACCACAGAGACTTTAATTGAAGGCTACTGTACAATAGAGTGAAACTGATGATTTAATATATTGAGAATAAATTCACTAGCAGTACCATAAGATTTACTAGATTCAGTCTTGTCTTCTGATTCCCCGGAGGACATCATTGTGCATCCTGAAAAGCAGATCACAACCACAATTGATTGAGTGGGCCTTATTCTGATTTTGTTTATGGGGAAGTCAAAGGAGTTATGTTCATGCAAATTAAGAATATGGCCCAGCACATTTTTGCAGTTATTTTGTTGACATCAGAAAAAAAAAGTATATTTCCAGAGTGAGTCAAGAGAACAAAACAGCTTTAGTACCAAAATTGCTACACAAACTACAGAGCATTATCAGATTTCTTTAAAATTCTAGACCCAAATATGCATAAACTTATGCTGTACTAACATCAGTAGAGATACTCACAGGAGTAGGATTTTGAAGGTCAGTTCTATGGGTTCAGTCCTGAAGAAGGCACCTCCTTCTTCATCCTGTGAAACAGATGCTGAGGAGAAGAATTAATTTTCCTCTTTATCTTTGCATTCTTTGACAGGGAAGAAACACTGCGTTGTAAGCAAAATTTTCAGTTGGGACTAAAAAGAAATAATTTTCTTATTTCCAGTTAAAAAAAAAAATCCACC